>JARVZY010001175.1:0-2500 GCA_030686995.1 Artemisia argyi | reverse complement strand
TCCATTTCCTTCAGATACACACTAAATTATCATGTTTCAGATCTCATTCTGTTGGCTGAACACTTCATTTGAATGAATGTATTCATGTAAATTAATGAATGACGTTCTTCTGAGTTCGATGTTATGATTAATTTTCTCTCGAGTTCAAGAGATATTGTGTTCTGTATAATCCTTCCATTTTGAGTTTATGCCTACCCACAAACTATTTTGATTAAGACACATGCCCATGGGGTACTTCAGATTGTGTTGACTGAGTTGTGAGATTTCGCAGCTATATAAGTCAATCATACACTAAGTGTCACTCGTTAGAATTGGATATATATCAAACTCGGAAAGTGCTACTTAACATGTTTTATCAAGTGAAATCCAGCTATCTGAGTAATCTAAAAAAAGTTTAAAAAAAACTTTGACTACAACCGACTAGCCAATTACATCAAGATACAAAATGTGTATGATATCCAATTGCTCCATTTAGCTACAATCGTTTTACCCCTGTTGGTAATAAAAAGCAGTGAAAGGAGCTGGAGCTGGAGCTGGGTTCGGGAGAAAATGTCATTCTGAACTGAGATTGAAGACTCCAAATCAGCATGAATGGAATCTGTTACGCCATGAACATATTTCCAGAAAAAGCATGTACGGAGAAGCTTGATAAATATTAGTATAATCATTCGAGATATTGGGCGAGAATTCAAGAAGATCCGAGATCAAAGCCAGTTGAGGAGGAGGATGAATACACCATCAATTCAAAAAATTACTCCAGAAACACGAGACAATAGGGAAAGACAAGATGCAATGGGGTATCATTTCCTCCATGAGCCCAAACTAGGGTATAGCCATTTAGGAATAGGTAGACACTGATTGAACAAATTAATGCGAGTAGGGAGTCTATCATTCACCTCCCCTCCAGATACAAATGTTCACTTATCTTGGAACCAAAGGATTCCAAGCGAATTTATGAGACATCACATTTGAACCCAAAGTGGCAGCATCAATAAGCTTAGAGAGTTTAACACTGAATTTTCCACTTGAATCAAGCTCCCAATTCCTCCATATTTTAAAAGTAAAATATATTTGTTACAAGATAGACCCTCCCATACAGTTTAGGAAGCCAAAAGCAACGTACTTGTAAATCACATAGGCAATCTGTACGAAATGGAATTACCTAAAATTTGATTTATAACCTTTATGAATTAAAAAAAAAAAAAAAAAAAAAAAAACGCTGTAGGTCGTAAACCAAGTTATAGAAGAAGTGGTTTATTTAAGAATGTTTTTTATACATAAGGAACCAACTTTAAACATTGGCTGATTTCAGACCCCTAAAAGTAATTATTCAAGTTCTGCCACTGTGTGTGCATATGCAAGGCATTTAACTGCGATCAATGTTATTCACAGTATGCATTACAAATAAATGACCTTATGCAAGATAGTTAAAGGCAAAGAGGCCTTGAGGTGGCATGCCTTGCCTAGGGACAAAGTTGAGAGGCGAGGGCTCAAGTGAATACTAACAACACGCAAGGAATAGCAAATAATATTGAGCTTCTAAATAATAATAAAAATGGGCTTTGTAGTTGAAGTTAAAAAAAGATATCTGCATTTAGTGGATGGGAATGTAGAGCAGGTTCTATTAGAGTGGAGTTTGTTTGATGAGGACAAAGTTCTATTAATAGTTTAGTAAACATCTCATACTTATGTTTGCCAAGTATAATAATCTAGTTATCAGTTACATACCATGTAATAGTCTAGGGACTAAAAGTGTAATATGTTATGAGTCACCAATTGTTGGAAGAGTATAAATAATCCAAGCATTGAATGATGAAAGTATCCTTCCACATTCCCTTTGTGGTAAGTTGATTAATAAGATTCTCTTATACATTGTCAGCCAACATTCTATTTGTCATCATATTGTCATCCTACATACTAAGTTGATAGATCGACCTACTTGTTAGTCGACCAAAGTGTTAACCCACTAACTAAGTAGTAGGTCCAGTAAAGATAGTCTACTATCTGGGATTTACAATTGACATCAGAGCTAGTGTTAGTTGATTGAATGTCTATCCAACCTACATCTTAGAAAGTCCACCGGTGTAACTTACTTTCTAGTTAGTCGATTGCCTGACTTAGTAGATTGAAACGCTAGCCGTTTAACTCGATCGTTCTAAAGATTATTTGTAATCGACTAATAAATCTCAGGTAACTGGGTAAGTGAACATAAGTCGATCAAAGCTTAGTCAACCAACAACAACAAGGTTTTATCATTAACCTCTAGCCACTAATAAATGCGACATATGGCCTTGCATTTATATACACGAACACCATATCAACCCATTTGGTAAAAAAGAGTGTGGACTATCAACGTGAAATATGGGTAAAAGATCGGCACATAAAAAATGCAGTTTCATTTTTGTATAATTGATAAACTCAAGAAAAGTTTGCTATTACATAAAGTTAATCTAATCCCTAACTATCGCACTCCATAATGTTATTGTCAGAAAAAAAATTA
>JARVZY010011632.1:0-167598 GCA_030686995.1 Artemisia argyi | reverse complement strand
AGAGTTTCCAACACAAGCTCTGATACCACTTGTTGGATCGATATACTCTGACCAAACTACGTTGTAGCTTGTAAGGGTTTAACAATATTGAGTAAACTCAACACTATTAATATTGAAACACTGTTTAACCTTGTAAATATACGGAATCTACTAACACAAAGCTTAAGAAGAACTTTTATATTAACCAAACTTTGAACCTGCTTTGTTACACAGATTCACTAACAATCCCTAACTATTTATCAACTTTGATCGACTTCTAAAACTTATGAGAACTACTCTAAAACTTGTATCAACTAATACCTCTTAAGGATCTTTATATAGATAACCTTAAGTCGGTTTACAACATATAATCCTTGAACGACAAGTCATTATCCCTAACTAATTCCAGAATATTCGTTCAATGTTACACATTAATCCTTATCTAATATTGCACATTAGTCCTTATTTCCTTCGAAGTACTTTAAACATTCTTAAATAACAGCAGTACTTTGACTTTTTCCTTCAGTAGTACTTTGACTTTATTCTTCATGCAGCAGTACTTTGACATCCAAAAGTACTTTGATATTTCATATCCCAACACCAGTTCGTCACTTTTTCAAATCAATGTATTATAGTATGTAATAACGTTCGCAGAACATAACAATCACAGAAACGAGGAAGAAACATTCAGAAAAAGGGGTCATTCTAAATCAATCCTCAGATATCAAACGCGAATTAGGAAAGCAAAAGCTTTTGTCATATCTGTTATGGGGGAATTCGCCAATGTTTGTCGGGCCAAGCAGGTACGGTATTCACATTTTACTTGTTAATGCTATTCCTTTTTATATTCTTGGATAAATCGGATCTATAAACTTATCAATACTTAGGTGAAGTTGGAGGCAAGAGTTGGGTTCAGCTCCACTGTTGGGAAAGGACTCATTGAAGAAGCGAAAAAAATATCGTCTAAGTATCTTGTAATTGCTAGCAAATGCAACGAAACAAAGCGGTAATAATACTGCTTCTATATGATACAAGTCATGTAACTATATTTCTTCAATAATTCAAAATTTCTAGTATCTTTTCATGATTAGGGTCGGCCAGACACAGAAATACAGCCATGATCATACTCCAAAATCATGTTCATTAGTTTTATTTCCGAAGTCTGATATCCGCAACAACATTTTAAGTCTACCAACGTCAATCTAGAAGGTTAGATCTGCTATGCTAATTATTTAAGAATCAATAAACCCTTTAGATATTTCTGCTCGATGATACTAAGATTTTTCCTCTCATGTTAAAGATGTTTAAAATATACTAATGTCTCAGATTTCTCAAACAAAAAGAATGAGCTGCGTTCGTCTAGAAATGTGCTGGATTTATCAGATGGTGACTATCATAGTATAGAAGATGACAGTTCTAGCTTTGAACGATCAACCTTAACAGAGTCTCCTTTGCCTCTGATGGCTCCGGAGTTAAAAGAATGATCTTCTTTTAGAAAACATATGTCATCGTTGAAGTGCATTTCATCGTTCTTACGATCCCCATAAGGCCATGTAACTTATTAATAATTGATATTGCTATATATAAGGGTACAAAACAGTTCATAAAATACTAATGTTAGCTCAACAAAAAGCTCATGTTAGAGCTAAATGCAGGCATTGGATAGATTGAGATACATTAGTCAAACCTAACATAAAAAGATTAAAACCCATGGTAACAAATACAAAAACCAAATAGAAGCAGATATAGATGGTAACGAATATAAAAACCAAATACAAACAGATATACACGCGGTTTATTTTTTTACCTCCTAAATTATAGGAGAATGAGAGTTAATAGCTAGGTCTCTTTCATGCCTGACTTTTTCATTACTTCACAAATTTTCCTTGCTTTCATCCTAAAAGTTAGGAAAATGCTTATTTTGATCATGTATTCTATAAACACTAACTGTAACTCAGATTTTTGGGGGGCCCATGACCCCTCCCTGCCCCTTCTAAGTTCCGCCTATACTAACAGCACTGTGGCAGGTACTACTCTATGTATGGACATGTAGAGAAGCTAGCTGGAGTGATCAAGAAAGGAGTTGCCTCAGTTGAAGGTGTCGAAGCTAAATTATGGCAGGTAAATGATTTGTGGGGTATTAGACATTTCATTTTCAAAGCGATTATCTGATTATTGTTGTTTCTAGTCACATTTGTAGGGGAACGAGGTATACAATTATCTAGTGGGGTATTAGACATTTCATTTTCAAAGAACGTGCACCGATAATGCAAGTGCAGCGAGGGGTTCAATCGTAAAAGATTACATGAAACATATTATATGTACATTATATGGTGATGCAATGCATTACAGAATGTTTACAAATGTTTGGTTTGAGCCCTCTTCTATTTGTGCACCAGTTTCAACCGGTTTTGTGCATATCTAAATGCATCTATATAAGCTCATAGTGTAATTAAACAATATTTTATAATCTAACTGTATATTCCAAGGATGAAGAGGGAGACAACAAACTCCTAAGACAATCCTACACAAGACTACAAAACCAGGGTGGCAGTTCAAATTTAGCAGTATCTAGGCAGAACCAAGGTGGCAGTTCAAATTCAACAGTTCAAATTCCAAGGACGAAGAGGGAGACAACAAACTCCTAAGACCGTATACATTTGTATCACTACCTGCTTATCCTGATCTGCCAATTTACTTTTTAGGCCCTTCTAAAACTAATAACATAATTCTTATTCTGAACATTCTTAATAACAGGACAGTAAGGCTATACACACCTAATTCACTTATTTAAGTATAAACCAGACTACGGATCATCATAATTAAAACATGTTCTATAACATGTTCTCATTGGCGGTTAAATTCTTTGCTTATTTGGTCCATGTTTTTCCTGAAGCTAACAAGAGCTTGGAAGTACAACATACTATACCTTATCAAATCAATTAAAGCACAACTTAATTTACTTCTATAATGCACAACAAATTTAAGTAAGGCTCAAAGTCTAACATGTGTGCTTGGTACGTCTTCACATGTCACGTCTTCAAAGATCATATCTTTGTAAGCTCCAGGACCATACATCTCTTTGAGTGCAGTTGTTAAAAATTTCACCTCCCGTCTAAGGTCACTAAGATCTTTTGCCATAATCTTGATTTGATTGTTTTGTGACTCTATATGCCTACCTTGTGATTCAACTTTATCTAATAGTAGATGGTTTTGATCCATTAAACTTTCTTTTCTTGCTCTTCTTAAATCAAAACTGAACTTCGTGACTTTAGATTTTGTAACTCCGGTCCCAAAACCAAATGCTTGTCCAGGCTTATCTGGACCAATAAGCTCAAACAATACAGCATCTTCAATCTCTTACCGCACTTCATCATCAACAGGTCTTGACTTGCCAATTTCTAATTCTCTTTTTTTCATCTCTTCACGTGCTCGCTCCTAAAACATTAACAATATAGGATCAAATATATAGATGAGTATAAATAAATGTATAAATTCTATAAATGTTACCCTGAACTCTCTTGACATGTCATGAATGTATGAACCATCTTTTGATTGATATTGCAAATCAAAACTCTCAATCCTGTTAGGTTCTCTCTTGTACTTCGTTTTTTGCACATTAAATAAAAAATAATCAATAAACCATTAGTAGTTCCAAACAAATGCTGTTTTTATTCCGAGAAGTAACAGTTCATTTTAAAATACTGATTCCTAAACCTAAATAACATGTTAATGTCATCAAGTAACTGTATCAACAAATGCTATTTTTATTCTAAGAAGTAACAGTTCATTTTAAAATACTGATTTCTAAACCTAAATGACATGTTAATGCCGACTTGCGCAGCTCCTTAGGGAAAAAATAATTAATCTTAAATGGATGTTTACATGGTTATATGCAGTCACAAGGTGGGATGAATCAGGAGATGAGTATCTTGACTCCCAGCAATAGCACAGCCACAATGCAGACATCAGGTTACATAATGTTTCACTTATAACGTACCAAAATAATCTAAAGTTACACACATTTTGTTGTTCTTTCTCACACTTGAAAACACTCTCAAGCTCATCAGTACAACAATACTCAAAAACACTCTCAAGCTCATCAGTACAACAATACTAAACTACACTCTCAAGCTCATCAGTACAACAATATTCTACTACAGTCTCAAGCTCATCAGTACAACAATACCTAACTACACTCTCAAGCTCATCAGTCAAGTATAATATTTGGTTAGAAAAATAACCATCCCAATCAACAAATGATTTGGGACCAACTCGATACATATACAAAGCCAATGGTTGATTCGCAAATGGGGAATGTAAGAAACCAACAAGCATTGAGGCAACTGCAGAACGTTAATTGGAACCCAAATAATAACCACTTGCAAGTTCAGCAGAATACATGGACAGCACATGATTTGATTACAGGAGGGGTGAAACATGGAAATAATCCGCATACCAACTTGACAGGTAACTTAAATTGTTACACACTTAGCACACATACAAACATAAACTTTTCAATGCAACTGAGCCAATTATTTTGCATGCCACAAATGTTTTGAGTTTCTCCATTGAATGAATGAAATATATATAATTCCTTGTAATGTTAATTAATGACTAATCGTTTGATTCACTTAACTTGCAGCTTCAGTCAGCTTTGCAACTCCTGCACAATTTCCTTCTTCTGATGCGTGGCGAGAATATGCTTTCAGATAGGTATTAACTGTAATTTTAATCCATTTTACATACATCTTATGCTGATTTGAAATTATTCAATTTTAGATTCGGCAAATAAAGGAGAGCTACTTAAATGATCTAATAAAAATGCATAACAATGCCTCATACTTATGCTCTAAGGTCAAACTCAATTAGACAGACAGGGTAAAGTAGAAATTATAACTGACCCATTTTTAGGTAAAGTAGCCGAAATGGTTACATCTAGCTACTGGTTTGAATAATATTTTTGTAATATTATCTTGTTTCTCCTGTTGTGTGGTCTGTTTGAGCAAGAGCTAGGGGTCCCAGGTTAGAACATGTCGATACCCTTTTTGAAAAACTAATTTTTTTTCAACGTTATTTTAAAAACTAATAATACTAATAAAAATGAGCATATTCAAAAACTACAACTGTTTCTAACAACTAATAACAAGCACAAATTAAGTGAGGGATGAAAAACTTGAAAAGACTAAAATATAAGCTATTAGCTTAACTTTGAGACTAAATAAGCTACTAGCAAACTAATCCTTACCTCAAGGCAAACTAATTAATACTAAAGATACTCACAAAATAGATCTAAATAAGCCAAAAATCTAAATACTAAACCTATGTTGAGCTATCTAATTTATGCAAGCCAAACAGTCCAACCATCCTATTTTAAGCTAGTGGAAAGCTAGGGAACAAGCTTGTGCAGAGGTCTACAAGGCTTCTAACTACAACAGACTACCCTAAGGATTCAAACTAACCTAAATGAACAACTTAAATAAGCAAAACAAGAACTATCAATAATACTAAATCATATAGTCAAAGGATGAGCAGGGCTATTGAAGGCCCAGAGGGGTCACTTTGGGGGCATAAAAAGCAGGTAGAAAAAATTCCTAAAAATAAAATAAAAATAGAGGCATGTAAATAAGCTGACAAATAAGCAGTATATCAATTTTTAGATCTTAAGACCTAATAATAAGCAAAATAAAAATGCAACACTAGGACCTAATGGGGCATTTCTTTTGACTGCACAGGTTGTTCAAAATGGTCAAAAAGTGGATTTTTGACTTAAGAAAGCATCATACCAAACATTGCAAAAAGTCATAACAAGCAGAAAGAATTCATATAGTCATAACTTAAAGAACAATTTAAACGAGAATGTTATCAGAATACTCACAAATTGGTCACATTTTTTAGCAACACTAGTTGCACCTGTTCTGTGAGTATGAACTTGCACAGCTTTTGCTTTCTTCCCCTGTTGTGATAGTTTCTACAATTCAGTTCAGTATAGAAAAAGTCAGTACAAAACACTTGGTAAAATAGTTTGTTAATATGAGGAAAACAAACTGATACCTTTGCCATAGGTGCTCTAAGATTACTTTTATATAACTCTCACTGGTGATTAAGAAATTTTGGCGGTGCATCAATAAGATCAAGTGCTTGCAGGAGCTCATCTTCTATATATGTTCCTTCTTGTGCACCATTAATACCAACATTGTTGGCTTCATCTAATTTTTGAGCAGCTAACCGAAACAACTTCTTTTTGAATCTATGTTTTGTGTATCTGACTTTTACACCGAACATGGCAAAAAGTACATCATCAACACCACTAAGTTGAGGCAAACTAAATTTCTGCTGCCAAAAAATGCAATAAAGAGGAGATATCAATGACCTTCATTGTTATGAACAATAAAATATATGTGTTTTAAAAGAAATTACCCGAAGTTCTCCCAAAAGTAATACACCACAACGAGCTTTTATTTCTCTCCAATCTTTAGCTTCTGGTGGACACAGATTGGGTTGTCTTAGAAGTAAGGTCATGAACCTTGTGCACACAGTATATCATTAACATGAACAAGAATTTTTTCACCCTTGCTTAGCTTATACACATCTTTTGCTGTCATCTTTTGTGTCCTAAGAATACTCCCATACCCATCAACAAAAAAATCACCGCCTACTGTTAGGATGGAATTTGCGAAATAATAACTAATTACTAGTATGTTTATACTTACCAACTATTTTCTACCTCCTTTGCCTCATCCTCATCAATTTGCTCTTCATCTTCATATTCATCTTCATCATCTTGGTCTGAGTAAAAAGACGAGGAGGACTGACGTAAACGAGTACTAGAAGATGAAGGTTGATTAGACGATGTGGACTGGTGAAGCATAGGCTCGGATGCTGGTGGTTTAGGATATGACTGGTTTAGCATAGGCTTAGATGCAGGTGGTTTAGTATATGATTGGTGCAACATAGGCTCGGGTGCTGGTTGTTTAGGATATGAGTGGTGCAGCATAGGCTCGGGTGTTGGTGGTTTAGAATTTGATGACGATGTGGAATGGCGCATCATGGAATCAAACAACTTTGGGTTATAAGTGGTTGGATTG
This sequence comes from Artemisia argyi, assembly GCA_030686995.1. NCBI lineage: Eukaryota > Viridiplantae > Streptophyta > Magnoliopsida > Asterales > Asteraceae > Artemisia > Artemisia argyi. The sequence goes on along the minus strand of JARVZY010011632.1, from coordinate 160,531 downwards.
GATCGTACGGATTGAAAATAAGCAGAAGATGACGATGAAAAAGGGTTTTGTTGGATAGTAGAACAAAAAGGTGGGCGGAAAAGTTTGTGAATAAAAGATGATGGGCGATGTGAGTCATCGATAGTTTGCATATGCGATTCCATGAGTGTGGAATTATTATGGTTCTGTGTATGCCTTTTTGCATGATGTTCCATTGTTGCTTTAGACCTAAACATCTTCCAATTAGCTGTTTCAAAATCATGACATAATATATTAGATTTCTGAGTATCGGTACTCAAATGAGCCTTTTATAAAGATTTTACCTGTAACTATGCGAATAGGTATGCAGTAACATTTTATCAAAGATTCTGGTGAGAAAACACATTATCTTACTGTTTTGTAAAATCTCAACAACAAGAAACTTAATTGAGCAAGAAAATTCCTACTAACGAGCATAAGCAAACTGAAATAAGCTACAATTAAGCAATGCTACAGTAACCTAAGAATATCAAATAAACACAAATAGCTTAAATTACTACTAATGAGCATAAGCAAACTGAAATAAGCTACAATTAAGCAATGGTACAAACCTTTGATGTCATAACAAAGTTAACCAACTGGTAATTTTCACACCACTAAATTAAGAAAGGCGACATCTTGAAACTCATAATATAATCTTGAAACTCATAATATAACCAACTAGTTTATCGCCCAAGAGTAAATAGTAAACCTGTTATCTTATCTAAACTGTTCTTTTATAAAGATTGTACCTGTAAATTCTTGCTTCAATCGAGTAGGAATTGTCACCAAATTTAAACAGAAACAAAAATTGTAGACCTGACAGAAGCTGAAAACAGAAACATATGTTAGACAGAAGCTGAAAATTGCTATATGCAGTATTCTTTTTAAGCATTTGATGTAACATGCTTTTTTAAGTGGTAAGAAACTAAACAAGGTACCCTAAATTAACAAGACCAAGACTTGGAAAAAGACTAGTCAATTAAAACTTGATTCACTCCCCATCAGATTACAGTGTTGGCAAGGCTTAGTATCCATAGTTAATTTGTAGAAATAAGATTCAGATCCCATAAAAAATGTGTAAAAAACAATAAACAAAGATTTTTAAAAGAGTTCTTCATGGCATACTTTTCTTTGTTCCTGCATGCATTTTCAATATTACTGTTATGGCACATAACACTTCCTAGAAACCATGCACATAATGGTTTCACGGGAGGGATCCTGTCTTTCTTGGGAAACCTCACTTCTCTTGAAGCCATATCAGCAGCCAATAATTATCTAGGTTGAAGCATTTCGCAAGCTTTAGGTCAATTGTACAACTTGCAACAACTTGGTTTTGCTAATAACCAACTCTCCAGCATAATCCCTAAATCCTTCTACAATTTAACATCGAAGGGAAAAGTTGCATGCTAATTTGGTTCAAGCTCAAATAGACTATTTTGGTGCTCATACTATGAGAGGACTGATATCCATGGGTCCATTTAATGTCTGACAAAAGGATGAGTCCATTTTAAAATATTTTTTAGCAGAAAATGATAACAAATTCTTTTGGTATGATACAGCCAATGCAGCATTACAGAGCAATTTGTTAAATCAGCTTGTAAAGCAATTAGGTCAAAGATTCACATAAGGTATATACATAGACACTATACTAAAGTAAATTATTGAGTTGATCAATTAAGTAATCCCTGCCTAATACAATAAAATTAAAAAAAGTGTGTTAACATTAAGACAATGATTTGTGGATAACATATATCATAAGATAACCAGAACTTGAAACTTACCAAATCCTAACATTAAGATTTCCAAGCTGCACAGGGTGACCTCCACACAACCTGCAGTGACAAACAACAAATAGACAAATCAGATATGTAATACATACAGTTCCATTATTCATTCATGCAATAGAAATTGTAGCAAAATATCATCCAAATTAACAGGTCTAAAAATATTAAAACTACAGCAAAATGAAAAAAACACAGATTCATCATGAAAATTAACTAAAAACTTAGCATATAACCAGAACTGGAACAACTTCACACAACCATTAAAACATTCATCCTTGGATGTCTCGTCTATGCCAAATTGGTCGCTCATTAACATCATCAAGATGTGGAAGATTACAAGGCATACATTGAGTGTATGAGTCCTCATCATCTTCACTGGCCTTTTTTCCCATTTCATATGTATCTCTTGGATAATTCACATTAACATGCAACCATCCAACATCTTTGACATCCTCTATGTAGAAAACTTGTCTCGCTTGGGATGATACTATGAAAGGATCATCTTTCAATTCAATACCGGTATGGACTAATGGTCTGGAAAAGTTTACAAGTGGAAACCCATATTTATCTTTCGTTAGCCCCCTTGAAGGTCGAATATCAACCCAATCACAACGGAAAAGCATGACTTTATACCCAAAACGTATTCTAGCTCAATAATGCTTGTAAACTTTCCATAGTAATTTCCTCCTTCAACTTCCACCATGATTCATGTTGATGCATAATCTGGTGCGGACTGATTCAACGACTCTCCTTGGCCGTTAGTCGTCTTCTCAAGCCCTAAATAGACCTGTCAACAAAGAGAACCCGTTAGGAGTGGACCCAAGGCCGTAGCCCCGGGATCCACCTCCGACGGTCAAGTTAGTATTGATGCGCGGAGCATATATGAGTTAGGTTTAGGGTAACCTGTTTGGTCGTATTGTGAATGGAACCCCAGCCCTATATTTATAAGGCATGGATTAGGGTTTAGGCATAGAGTGGGCCACTGTCTGCCGGGCCTGGCCCATGTAGGGTCCAGTCCGGACCATACGTCCACAAGCCCCCCAAGTTTAGTATAACATAGTGCGTGGCTATGTTATGCTAAACTTAAGTTCTGTTCATGGCCGCGTAGACCCAATCAACCATGTGTGCTCAACTCGGGTGCGCACATGGGACAGACCATACTGCGCAGCCCAAATGCGACAGTGCGCACTGGGATTGCGATTGTGATTGTCTCACAATTGTGAAAGTGGATCTCGTATGTTACATCCTGGGTAAGGGCGTACCTTTTGTACCAGTAGCGATGCAACATGGTGCGACAGAAGACGTACTTCTGTGGCAGAAGTGCGCGCAGTGCGCGAAAAGGATGTGCGCAGTGTGCAACAAAGGTGCACGCTGTGTGCGAACATTACATTCGTCTTTTCAACCGACAAAGGACATCTCCCCTACGGCAAGATGGTGCGAATATTTTGATCCGTCTTTGTACCGGGCTTGCAATACCTCTTACGTACGATCTGCTTCCAAATATGCCTGCGTGACTTGTACGAAAACAGTGGTAGTATATACGCTGGTAGCCCCCCAAGTTTGATGGTGCTACTCTTGTAGGAGCATTAAACTTAGTTATTCAAATCCTGAAAAACACTTAATGCAAATATTAGAAGTATATGCCGCGAATCGCAACATATAAAAACTAATGAAGTAAAAGATTAGCGCATAGCAAAAGTATAGCACATAGCATATATAAGTAATATATAAAAGAAGTAGTAGTGCGAATTACACCTATCGTGAGCTGTTACAAACTATATAAGAGAAGTAGCACGTAGCTAATCTGCTAACGCAGTGCGCTCATGGCGATTGATTGATTGTTTTTCTTTTTTATTATAATAAAAACAATGGCGCGAATGGACACACCGTGACCGCGACTAATAATTTTAATCACACGTACAGACGCAGATGGATGTATCGTGACCGCGTAGACTCTAACGTTTGTGGATGATCGCAGATGACCACGGCTTTTTGTCTCATGCGCTCATGGCGATTGACTAGCATCGTGGTGCCTGTACGTGACAGTGCGCTCATGGCGCCAATCTGCGAAGATTTCCGAACGCATGGCCTAACGCGGGTAGATTTATCGTGACTGCGTTGTTCGAACACGAAAACTAGCGCGGACAGGCATACCAACCGAAAAAACATTATATGCGCGAATCAATTCGCGGCTAAAAGATAAAATAGGTCCGATCGTGCGGACATAATGCAGTTATAGATAAAATCGTGTTTACCAAGTTTAAAAGATTTGCACAAAATCTTCTAAAAGATTTAAAAGATAATATATCAATTTAAAAGACATGCAATTTATGGAATATACAAAGAATGATCCGCATTTTATGGGCAATTTATGGAACGGACCATAAATTAATTTAAATAATCATAAATCATGGGACAGACCATAAATTTATGGAGCGGATACACAAGTGATGTTAAAAACACACAATATTTATGGATTTAGAATTACCGACTTGAGAAATCGATTTCTGCTTTTCGGTAATATGAGAACACGAAACATAGTTTATTCGTGGTCCCACGGATGGCGCCAACTTGTTGATGCATAATATGGCGCAGACTGATTCAACGACTCTCCTTGGCTGTTAGTCATCTTCTCAAGCCCTAAATAGACCTGTCAACAAAGAGAACCCGTTAGGAGTGGACCCGAGGCCATAGCCCCGGGATCCACCTCCGACAGTCAAGTTAGTATTGATGCGTGGAGCATATATGAGTTAGGTTTAGGGTAACCTGTTTGGTCGTTTTGTGAATGGAACCCCAACCCTATATTTATAAGGCATGGATTAGGGTTTAGGCATAGAGTGGGCCACTGTCTGCCGGGCCTGGCCCATGTAGGGTCCAGTCCGGACCATACGTCCACAATTCCTGAATTTTGGCACTTCTTAAACTCTTCATGACTCTTTGTAAGGAATCTAAATCCATTCATGATAAAACCATTACATTGCTTAGCAACATTGCTCGGGCCAATAGCAAGAGATAACACTTCTTTATCAAAATTATTCTTTTCTAAGAACGGAACCTACCATTATTTAATACCACCGTCAGATTATGCACCTAAATGATTAATAAGAAATAAATAGTTTTGTAACCTGTTGTTGAAGCCATCCTAAAAACTCCTCAACGACAAACTTCTCTATTGTCTTTAAGTTTACTGGTTCCTTCCTACGAGCTTGTAATTCACCCAAAAAATGGCTACACGAAATTTATTGTAATCTTAGACTCTATAACACATCATTTTATGCTATGTTCAATATCTTTAAACATGATACTTACTCGCGAAAAGGTTGAATTTTACTATGGTTAAGTAACACATAACGCTGTGCTTGAGCTAGTGATTTGTTATCAAGTTCGAGAATGTCAACCTTTCCTAATTTACGCCCCCCCCCCCCCCCAGAATTAAGGATGCACATCTCTTTTCCGTCAATAGTTTCATCATTCCTAGGAGGGCGATTAAATGGAGTCTCTACGCCTTCAAAGTATCTTGAACAAAAAGTAAGACACTCATCTTTTACATAACCTTTTTCCATTGAGCCTTCGGGTTGAGCCTTATTGCGAACATATGATTTCAATCGCATCAAGTACCTTTTTTATTTGAAATAAATAATAAAATAAAGTTATGAACGAGTAAAAAGTATGTATAAATATATTTTTAGAACGAATAAAATTACCGCTCAATCGGATACATCCATCTATAATGAACAGGTCCACCAAGTTTGGCCTCTGATATCAAGTGAATAGTCAAATGAACCATGATTGTGAAGAAACTAGGAGGAAATAACTGCTCCAACTCGCACAAAGTCCGCACCACTTGATACTCCATTTTCTCCAATTTACTAGGATCAAGAACTTTAGCACATAACCCTTTGAAAAAAGAGCATAAGTCACACACTGCTTTGACTACTCGAGTTTGTGCTCTTGAATGCATTGAAGCCTTTAGAACAATAGGCAAAATGTCTTGCATTAGAATATGGCTCTCATAACTCTTGAGGTTGGAGAGCTTACGATCCTTCAAGCTTACACACCTTGAAATATTTGAAGCATAACCATCAGGAAATTTTAGATCTTTTAAGACTTGTAAATAGTTCGACTTCTCCACATTAGACATAGTGTAACATGCCAAGGGTACATATGAATTTTTGTTAGGACGGTTTATAAGGTGGAGGTCATGCCTTATTCCCATTTCCATAAGATCCTTGCAAGCATTTTCGTTGTCTTTAATCTTCCCATCCAAATTTAATAAAGTCCCGATCACGTTATCATAAAAAAAATTTTCGATATACATCACATCTAAGTTATGCCTAATAAGATTGAACTCCCAATATGGCAAATCAAAAAAAAAATACTCCTCTTTTTGCACACTTGGTTATCACCATCAATATCTTCTTCTATGAAACTCTCTATATCATCAAATGCACTCGAAACGTCATTTGTTACATGAAGAGGACTACTTGTTGAACAACCAACATCATCTCTTTTCCTTTTCTTATTCGATTTAGATGACTTTCCATATTGGAATCTTGAACCTCCCAATTGTTTCAAAACATCAGACCCCGACATTATGGTGGGAGGACCATCTTCCTCGATTGTGCCAGCAAATTTATCCCTTTGAAATCGATAAGGATGATTTTCCTTAAGCCATCTACGATGTCCCGTGTAGCAAAATTTCTTTCCATGCTTTAACCACATTGAGTGAGTTGACTTCACGCAAGTTAGCATAGGTAGGAAAATCATTCACAGTCCACAAAAGAGAAGCTCTTAACTTAAACCTTTCTTTCGAGAAAGCATCATAAGCATCAACCCCTTTCCATAAAAGATTAAGTTCTTTAATTAAAGGTTGTATATAAACGTCTATATCATTGCCCGGACCTTTTTCCCCTTCAATTATCGCTGAAAGAATAAAAGATTGCTGCTTCATGCATATCCACGGAGGTAAATTATAGGGAATTAATAGCACTGGCCACGTACTATGTGTAGTATTCATTGTACGAAATGGATTACATCCATCACTAGCAAGCCCAAGCCTTACATTACGAGGATCTGAGGCAAATTGTTCATGTCTATCATTAAACGCCTTCCAAGCAAGACCATCTGCCAGGTGCCTTAACTTCCCATCTTTTGTTCGACCTGTGTCATGCCACCTCATGTCCTTCGCAGTTTTCTCACACCTGTATAGCCTTTTCAGTCTCGGAATTAAAGGAAAATAATGTAAGACTTTTGCTGGCTTTTTTGACTTGTGTAATTTTGAACTTTCACCCGATTGATCACCAACATCATTTCTATATCAGGAAGCTTTGCAAGTATGACATGATTGTTCACCTTCGCTCTTATCCCAATATAGCATGCAATCATTAGGACATGCATGGATTTTCTTGTATCCAAGCCCCAAGTCATTAGTTAATTTTTTGGTTTGGTGAACAGATGATGGTAATGATGTGATGTGAGGAAATGCATCTCGTAAAGCTCTAGCAACATACCAAAAGTCTTGTTGGATATGCCACCGATACACTTAATGTGATATAAGCGTAAAGTGAAAGACAAACTAGAAAACTTGCAGCCGAGATACAATTCTTTGTCACACTCTTCTAGCAACTTTTTATAAGGAATATCCTCGACATCTTGATCACTTGTTTTGGCAGATTCGTATACTTCTCCATCAAGCCCTACTTCCTCCGTGTTTTCATGATTCAATGGAAAAGAACTTAAACCAAAGGCATCCCGAACCAAGTGTAGCATTAAGTGTGGCTTTTTAAGAATTTGTTTTACTTCAATTATAAGTGTAGCGTTATTATAATTGTCCACACTTATATAAGTGGAGTATTTTTTAAAATATTTGTTACATCCATAAATGTAGCAAAATTATGATTTCATGTAAAAGAAACTCCACGGTTGACTATACCGTGGAGAAATAAGTGTAGAGAATTCAACTTTTTTTGTAGTGAAATATGAGTGATTAATCCTATTCCGGTGGTAATGTCCGATCTTTATGATATAGCTGACTCGAAGAGTCATGTGCACGTGCATCATATTGCATAATATGATTTTGAAAGATGAAAATTTTGCGATACTCAAAATGTGCGAGATTTATATTTGTCCGCGAGTAAATTTTTGAAGTTCATGGATCGAGTGATGCGAAGTGTAACGAAGAAAAACCAAATAACTCCGTGATAAACAAACACACGCAAGGATTCAACGAAATATTATTGAGCATGTTTGGAAACAACATCTAGAACATCAACAAGGTAATAAGTTTCTTTATAATTTGATGTTTTTTTTATTTGTATTTCTTAAGTTTTTCTTTTCTTTTCTTTTCTTTTCTTTTTTGTATATCGTATTGTAATATTATTTGAATGAAATGAATTTAATTTTTTGAAAAATAGAAAATAAAATAATATTAAGGGGGAGCTTGGTTCAACTAGAGGAATAAGAAAGGTAAAGATAAAGGAAATGCTAAGGAATGCAATGAGTAATAAATTCTATAACCCTCAATTTGTAGGGTAATGCTCAATTACATTGTTTTGGGTAATGGCCCATTGCATAATAGTAAGTCAAGCATAAATAATCATTATCTTTCTCATTCATTACCATCTAATACATCCAACCAAGCATGCCCTAAGTGTGGGTGAGACTCAAATAAAGAGTTTGTTTTGTGTTATTATAGAATGGATATTTTGAAATGATAGTGTTAAAGTGAGGTGGCATGAGTGTGGATCAAATGAAAAGGTATAACTTTTTATGATACCTTTTGCTCTGTGAGCATCCTAATGCAAAAGGTCTTTAATGACTTTTTGCATTTAATGCATATCACACTTAATGTATAAGACTTTGAGAAAGGACTTGATGTTTAACAAGTCTTTCTTAAAAGTTTTTCAAAAAGCTTTCATTGCAATGCTAAAAACTCTCTCTAAAATGACTTGTTAAAATAGTAAAAAAACTATTAGAGGTTTATGCATTGCGGATGCTCTTAGTAGTTGAACAAAAGTTAAAAACTCAAGAAGTTGAATGACAGCAAATCGGGTAACTTGCATATCATACCAAAACCACACAACACGACGACTACACTGTGAAACACATAGGCAAACTGTACGCACTAGTTTTTACTGGGACGTACTCACGTACTAGAGCAATAGTTGGAGAAAAAATAATTTTATGTTTTCTGATACCATGTATGACGAAAATATCAGAACCATTATCAACGTCATTTCCTCTAACAGTCTCCTAGATTAAGATACCCATTAATCCACCACCAACTACTCAGTTGTATTTTGTAAACTGAAATGATGTAGTTCTAGGAATAGTAGGAACGACTAATATAGCATCTGTGCGTTGTGGCGGAGCTTTTTGGATATGATATATGTTTTCTTTTTCTTTTCTTTTATTTTTATTTTTATTTTTTTTTTGACAAAATTTCATTTTCATATGAGTTATGCATGGCTTTTTGAAAGTTTGTTATTGCATGTTGCGGCAAAGTTTTTGTGTTTTCGCGAGTAACTTTAATAAGTCTTTTTAATATTATAACTACGCTTTTGATTATAAAATTTAACTTATTCTTATATCATTTTTGTTGTCATGTTATTTTTTGCATGAGTTATAAAATTTATCAAAATATCATTTATTTATATATAATTCAAACTCTCATAGAATTGAGCATCTGTGGACCCTGTGGTTTCAATAAACTTTAGGTAGTTTTTAAACTTTAATATTTTTTATAAAATTGTAGGTTTGTCAAAAGTATATCATATTGATACGTAGGCTAATATTCACCGTCCAAACAATAATACTATGCCAGACTTATGAGGGTGCATATAAACAAAACATTAAGAAATGGTTTCTCTCTCTAAGTTTCCTACACATTTTATTAAGAAATCATCATCTATTTTCTATTCATCCATAGATTTGTTTTTTTGATATTAGATCTGTAATCTACTGTTCACTACAATTCTATCAATATCTTATTTTCATATCATCTAAGTCATATTAGTGCATTTATTACAATTCATATTTCTGTTTCTCATCATTTCACATACTGTTCATCTTTCCTTAAAATACAAAAACAAAAATAATTTGTTCTCTGTTCTTGTATTCTTCGTTGATTATGCATCTGGGATTTCTTTGATTCTTGATTCTGGTATACTATGGATAACCCTAATACTCGAAACCCTAATTTTCAAAACCCTAATTTGGGGGTTTCGTCTAATGGATCAGAGGAGGTGGTGGCTTCTAAGCGTACAACTCTGAGTCAAATTGGTGGTATGAAGAACCCGAATAAGCAAGCAAGAACAACTAATAAAGATGTTCATGTTAGTTTTAAGAAGGGGGATAATAAGTTAGGTAATAAGGGGGTAAGGTAAGGAAAGTAAGTAAAGAGGTTGATTATAATGAAGGTAGTAATGAAGATGGTTATGGAATGGAGGATGAATTAAAATGTGAGGTGGGATCTAGTGTGGATGATCTAAGCTGTGATTCTAGGAGTTGTGGGGAATCTGTTTCTGAATCTTTGTTCATAAGAAAGTTGTCTATTGACGAAGCTGTGGAGATGATACAGCCGGTGAGTAAGGATGAGATTAAGAAAGCACTATTTAGCATTGATGATAATAAAGCTGCAGGACCAGATGGGTATTCGGCTAAGTTTTTTAAAGCAGGGTCGGATGTTGTTGGAAATGATGTTACTGCTGTGGTTATGGAGTTCTTTAGTTAGGTAAACTTTTAAGTGAGATCAATTCTACTTTAATTATCTTAGTACCTAAGAGTAGAACTCCGTTGAAAGTTACTGACTACAGACCTATATCTTGTTGTAATGTGATATATAAGATTATTAGTAAAATTATGACAAATAGGATTAAGCCTGTATTAAATAACTTAGTTGATGTTAACCAATCTGCCTTTGTTCCTGGGAGACAAATAAGTGATAATATTCTTTTAGCTCAGGAATTTATGAGAGGGTATACTTGGAATAGTGGTATGCGGAAATGTGCATTTAAGATTGATATAATGAAAGGGTATGATATAGTTAGTTGGGAGTTTTTGGAGAGTACGCTTAAGTATTTTGGTTTTCATAGAGTTATGATACACTAGATTATGCTCTGTGCTACTACAGCTTCATTTTCTATATGTGTCAATGGGGAAATTAAAGGTTTTTTTCGATCAGGTAGGGGACTGAGACAGGGTGATCCTATTTCTCCGTATTTGTTTACATTAGTTATGGAAGTGCTTACGCTCATGATTAAAAGACAAATTAGGAATGAGGGTTGGTTTAAGTATCATGCTCATTGTAAAGAGTTGGAGTTGGCTAGTTTATGCTTTGCAGATGATTTGTTGTTGTTATGTCATGGTGATTTGATATCGGCTTCTGTGTTAAGAAGAGGGCTTGATGAGTTCACTCTAAGTTCTGGTTTGTACCCTAGTGCTAGTAAATGTAATAGTTACTTTGGAAATATTACTGATACTGTTAAGAATGAGATTAAAATGGTCATGTCGTTTGATGAAGGATCGTTACCTTTTAGATATTTAGGGGTTCCTATGATATCTAAGAGATTAACTAGTAATGATTGCTATGGGCTTATTGAGGTATGTATGAAAAGATTAGGAGATTGGAAGAATAGGAACTTGTCATTTGCTGGTAGATTGTAGCTTATTGCATCTATTTTTTCATCTTTACAAGTTTATTGGGCGTCTCTGTTTATGCTTCCTATTGCTGTTTGTGATAAGATTGAAAAATTATGTAAGAGTTTTCTATGGGCTAGAGGTGAGTCTATTAAAGGTCATGCCAGTGTTGCTTGGAAAGAGGTTTGTAGGCCTAAAAGTCAGGGTGGATTAGGTCTTAGATCTTTGCATAACTGGAATGAAGCATTAATGTCTAGACACTTATGGAATATTGTTAGTAATAAAGACTCTAGTTGGGTTAAGTGGGTTAAGGTCCATATGTTAAAAGGAAGAAGTATTTGGAGTATTGAATCTAGTGCTAATTCTTCTTGGTGTTGGAAACAAATTTTACATTTAAGAGATAATATTGTGAATTTCATATATGTGAGGTTAGGGAATGGGCAGAGTTGTAATGTTTGGTTTGACAAATAGTGTCCTAGTGGTCCTCTTAGTAAAATTATTAATAGAAGAGTGATTGAGTTAGTTGGGATAGGTACTGAAACTTGTGTTGCTGATATGATTGATAATAATAGGTGGTTATGGCCTGCTGAGTGGAATGGTAAATTTGACCAAATTGTTAATTTGCTTGTTCCTAAATTAGTTAATGATATCAGTGATAAACTTGCTTGGACTAATAAGAAAGGTCAGGAGGTTAATTTTTGTGTTAGAGAAGTTTGGGATGCTATGAGTGTTGATTATCCTAAGGTTATATGGTCTGATCATGTATGGTTTAACTAGTGTATACCTAGACATGCATTTATCTTGTGGGTGGCTATTAAGGGTAGGTTAAAGACTAAGGATAGAATTGCTAGGTGGTTTTCTATTCAAGATCAGTTCTGTATTTTATGTAAAACTGCTAATGAATCTCATAGTCACTTGTTCTTTGATTGTCCATTTTCTAGAAGGCTTTGGGAATGGTTAAAACCTATGGCATGTTTAGATGATATTGGTAATGATTGGCCTAGTGTTATATATGGTATAGTTAATAAGCTTGCTAAAAACAAAGTTTGGAGTATTATTCAGAGGCTTGTATGGGGAGCTATTGTGTATTTTATTTGGCAAGAAAGAAATATTAGAAGAAGCCAGTTTAAGGAAAGATCCACTGAGTGCTTATTTAAGATCATTGTGGAAAGTGTTAGATTAAAGTTAATGGGTTTGGTTATGAAGAGTTATCCTGATGTGTTTAAAGCAGCTGAGGTTTGGTAGATACATGTTTGTAATAAAGATGGATTGGGATAATGTGTGATTCTAGTTATGTGATTGTGTTGCTGTTGTTGAGTGTTGTGGATTGCTGCTGGTTGAGGGGTGGTATTATTGATTGTGTTTTATGTTGTAGTAGTCATTTGGAAGTCTGGTTTGGTTGAGTGAGTTGTTTGGTTTTTTGGTTATGGTTTAGATGATTTAATGGTGGAAGTTGTGCTCTTTTTGGCCTTTACATGGTTTTCCCCACACTGGGTTTTACTTGGTAAAGGTTTTTAAGGAGACAATTCCATCATATGGTGATTAAGTTGATACTTGCAGCTAGATGCTTGGAGCTTGGTAGTGATTTGCTGGATTGGTAGTTATTATTGTTCTCGATATTCTGATTATTGTGATTATTATTTGATGTATTCAGAGTATGCTAGGTTATGCAGTTTGGGGTTGCTTTCTCTTGTAATAATTCATAGTTATTCTGTCTTTGTATTGGAGCTTGGAGATTGTCCAATGCCATTTTATTGTTGACTTTTTGTTGAGATAGGGATGTGTCCTATCTATTTTGGTGCACAATGGTTGTTTGTACTTTGCCTTTTTTGGCTCATTTCTTAATAATATTTACCATTAAGAAAAAAAAAAGTATATCATATTGGGCTCACTTTGTTTGTAATCCAGAAGCGTTCTCGAGACATGATATGTCTAACGGTTCCTCGGCATCCCATTTCGGGTAATTTTTCAAGACCTCCCAAACGTGAGCATACGTGAAACCCCTCGAACCAAAGCCTTCTTCGAAGTTCGCCTTCGCATTTTCAATATGACCGGGCTCGCTGTATATGTTTATAAATAGTGTGGATTTTTTGGCAGTCGTTATTAAGTCTCGTCCATTTGCCGGCGATCATATTTTTGAACGAGGGTCACCGGTAGTGTCCTCATTGAACTTCTCCACAATTTCGTTCCAAAATTGTGGTCTGAATGGTTGTGATTCGAATGGTGTTTGTGATTGAGGAGTAGGAAACGTGGATGGTTGAGACTGGTTAAAAAATTGTGGTGTCGGATATCGTTGGGCTTGATTTGTGAATCCTTGTTGAAACGGCATTTGTTGGTTGAGATAAACTTCGTTTGGATTGAATTGTTGCGAACCATATGGCGATGAAGAGTTTGAATTTTGCGACGAGGGGGTAGACGGATTTGAGGATCCCCCGTATTGGTGTGGGTTTGATTTGAGGAGATTCGTGAAATACCCTCCTTCATTCAGGTTTTTAGACATGTTTTTTTGTTTTTTGAGTTGAATTGTAGTGAGAAATGTTTATGTTTTGGTTGTATTGTAGTGAGGAAAATGTATGTAAATGGTTTAGTATTTATAGGATGTGGTAAGATTATTTTTTTTAAGGAAAAAAACCGTTTAATAAAACGGTAATATGACCGTTTGAAACACAACTTGCAACGTTCACTTTTCACTTTTGTCAAAAATACTAGCTCGTCATGCAGACGAGTAAGGGGCTTGTGGCGAGCTTCAACGAGGGGGTACGGTGCAACAACGAGTGTGGCGAACTTCCAGTGTGGAACGGCGAGACCCTTCGACGAGTTGCACCTTATGCTCTAAGTGATATATTTACACCAAGATCAAACGAATACCTTAATAACATTCTCAAGAACCATGACTGATGGAAACAGCGTAACAGTAGTAGTTGTTATAAAAAATTTATTTAACAATTAAATAAGCATAGCAACCACATCAAAGTGCACAACAGAATACTCAATTAAAACTTTAGTTTACACGAAAAGGTTTTTCCCCATGAACCCTCGTACACCACAATGCAAGTAATCGTAAATTACGTACCTTGTGGCAAACCCGCAAACACGAACAAGTAGATCTTGACAACACAAAAAACTTATACTCAATAATATGATTAGACGAGTCAGAAATGCACACTAACACTCCAGCAATCTCTTATAGCTGCTAGGCTTGAATTTTCTTCAAACCATGAAGAATATACTTGATCAAATCAAAAACAAAGCACCAAGGGTGCTTGGTTTGGTATTCGGCCAAAGAATAGAAGAGGACGAGGAGGAGAGCGATGATTTTAGGGTTTACCAAAATTACAATAATTACTTCACTCAAACTCTTAATTAGGTTTATATATATAATTGATAGCATTTAAATATTAATCGCCCTAACACATTAACTATACGCCAAGGTCAAGCTCATTACAAACACTTTGCAAGGCCCACTATCAACATTTGATAGGCTTGGACACGTTCTCAGGCTTCATACAGCCTGGGAAGACCGCTTAGGACATGTACGGGTGTGTGTGGGACAAATGTCTCCCAGCTGACAGTAACATCCAAGATGTACCTTCCGGCACATGAAAATGGAAGACACGCCATCAAGAATAGAGGATCAGGCACAACCTGTTACGAGCCAAGGAGAAGTTGCCACCTGTATTCTTGTCTACACACCGGATGATCAGCACATGTCTTGTCTTACAACCGTTTGATCATCCCTACGGGTTTATCTTTAAACCATAATGTCTCTATAAATAGAAGGCGTTCCCTCACCTTTGGGGGACTCTCGAATTCCAGATTCTCCACACACACTTTCATACTATTTCACATAGTAAACACATACACCACACCGTTGTTGTGAGCGTTACCCAAGCGCGTGATTCTCAATCACACCATTTGGGTCCGTATCGTTCAATACGGAGAACTGAACAACACAACCTTCCCCAAATCATCCTAATCTCGTTTTATTTACCATACGTAAAAGTGGCACCATCCATGGGGATATGTTACAAAATAACCATAAACTTTAACCTATTTTTATTCATTTTCTCACTTGAAAAAACAAAAACTAAATAAATAAATAAATTAAATATATTAAAATAAAAATTAATAATAATAATAATAATAATAATAATAATAATAATAATAATAATAATAATAATAATAATAATAATAATAATAATAATAATAATAATGATGATGATGATGATGATGATGATGATGATGATGATGATGATGATGATGATGATGATAATAATAATCTTGCAACCTTTAGCTTTCAAAACAAACATCAGCCACCTTAGATCATTCCAAGTGGAGGAATTTATTTAACATGGAAAGGGTCAACAAAATCTAGAAGGCAATGTTCATCAGCCAGCAAGGAACTCAACAAAAGGATTGCCTGGAGAGACGCATACAAAAAGCAACCAAGTCAGCCAACATGCAGTAACTCTTCAGCAAAATCTCGCATTGTTTCAGGGAGAGTTATGGGTTTAAAGGTTAGCTCAGGGTCAAATATACAATATGGAGAGAGATAACACCATACTCGAGTCACACGTATAACTGACTCCCATATAAACACATGTCCATCTATTTACACTTCTTCATATACTCATATACCCAACACTCAAAGTACATTACCACCTAGCACCGACACTCAGGCTAATTTAACACAAGACTTAGCTACAAAGTATATCCTGATAACATTTGGTCCACTAGCTCAGGGTACCACGTCCTATAGCAACTCACCTACCCATCCCTGGTAGGAAATAACCAGCTCAGGCCACATGCCAAATACTTAACAAATCCCCTAACGAGCCAGCGAGACACGTCTATATGCTTCAATCATGGCATTCAGGCGTTAAAAGAAGTAGCGAAGTCAAGGAAGACTGGCACCAAATCCCATAGTGAAACATTCTACAAGACTCCTTCATCTCATCATATGAACCAGTTGTCATCACTACAATGATAGTGTCATACAAAGTCAGCAGAATATATATGAATGAAGGAAGCTCAGTCGATATTATGTGCGAGCACTGCTTCAACCAACTTTTAGAACACGTTAGGCGTGGTCTCAGGCCTCTAAAAACTCCATTAATTGGTTTCTCTTGTGAAAGATCATACCCTGAAGGCGTTATCACTCAGGAATTCATAGTCGGGATACACCCACTATCAAGGCCAATCATTATAGACTTCCATATTGTCAAATCAATGTCAAAGTACAACGTACTAATCAGAAGGCCATAAATTCAAAAGCCGAGCATGGAGGTCTCAATCATCAGGTCACTCGTTGAGTTCCCAACAAGGGAAGGTAACGTAAAGGAAATACAATGGGAAGTTATCCCAATGGACAATCCCAAAGAAGAAAATGTTGTCATCAACTTTTATTCCCAGACCAACCCATCACAATTGGTGCTAATCTACCACCACAATTAAAAAAATATTCTCGTGCAACTGCTAGAAAACAGCCTAGATGTATTATCTTGGAAATCGTCAGATATGACAGGTGTCCACAGAGAGTTCGTGGAACACAGCTTGGGCCTGTACCAATTTGCAATTCCTATAAAAAAGAAGAGGTGTACCCTCTCTCTTGAAAGGACCACGGCCATGAACTCTTAGGGCAAGGACCTCATTCAAGCAGGCATCCTACGCCCTGTGAATACCAGGCCCGGGTGGCAAACCTAGTCATGGTCACAAAATCCAATGGAGAATGACATATGTGTGTCAACTCCACTAACCTAAACAATGCCTCCTATAGACTGGAAAGTTGAATCCCTAGCTGATTTAAAATACAAGTTCGAGTTTTGGTTCCCCCTCAAGATCCAACCGCGAATATCAGCAAACTATTGGAATTAAATAAGTTAGCAGATTGCAACTTTTGAGTAAATAATTGTTTTCACGTACAATTATTTTTACTTTTCTTAGACCGACAACTAATTATTTCACAATATACACATAACAAATATATTTCATGTGTTTTGAGACTGAATCCATAACTATTTGATTGTCAAGCTTTTTACATTGAATGACATAATGTTAAGACAAAAGTTCTTTGGTTCACGTGAAAATTGTAAGTATATGAAAGTTCATAACATAATCAACTAATTAGAGGAAAATTCAGATGCATACCCATTTTTTTGTGCATACCAATGGAAAAATCCCCACCCTCCATCCTTTTTGATCTAATGGCATAGATTAATCTAAGATTTAATATGCTTAACCTTAATACTCCGAACTATATAAAGCCTTTTCTTTTCTTTTCTTTTTTCATTCACTTCATTTTTTACACACACTTCGTGTGTGTGTTTCCTCTGCTCTCATTCCTTCCATTCATAAATCAGTTATATTACCATTCCGATCATCATCACCATCACTATTCCGATCATCATCTCATCATCACCATCAATGTTCCGATCACCACTCCGATTACCATCACTGTTCCGATCGACAGTTACCGTGTCTTTCATCTCACCGTTCCGATCACCATCACCAGCACCACTCCGATCACCATCACCGTTTTGATCATTATCATCATTTTGTATGGCTTCTTTTGATCTGAAATAAGTTTTTGTTTCAAAAGCAGATTTGATTGATATTGTTGCAGTTGATAATGTTGTTGAATCAATTGATAATTATGTGAATCAAGTTGTTAACATTTCTTCTTATAAAGCTGCACACCAAGTGTTTGATGAAATGTGTAAGTGAAAAGTATTTGATAATTTTGTTATCTGCTTTTTTAATTTTGCTTATTAATTAAGTTGTTAGTTGAATTTATGTTTTTAACTGCATTTGAATGCTGTTTTGGTGTCTAATTGTGGTTTTGAATCTGCTCTGTAGCATACGTTTAGTATCACCAGTGATATTTGAAGTTGATGATTATAAGCTGGTTTAGTATCACCAGTGATATACGTTTAGTATCACCAGTGATAATTGTTAGTCTGTTTATTTATAAGTTGTTTATGTTAAGATGTTTAATTTTCTTATATAATATTTTTGACATTTTGATGAGGATGAGAATATAAGTTTGTGGGGATAAGCTGTGAGTATAAGTTACTGATAAGTTATTAATTATAGTGTAATTGTAACACCCCTAATTTGTAACATGGCAGCGGAATAGTAATTAGGGTGTTACGGTGAGGATCGAAGTCATAATGATAGAAAACGACTAGAAAGAGACGTTTTAAAATATAAGTTCATTAATAAAAATTCAAATACAAGAGGTCACAATCAGAGTAGTATAATAAAAGTCTTGATGTTTTAAACTGAATCAAACATCTTTTATTTTACACCATTATTTAAATAAAGTAGATAAGTTTTGAAGTTTTTCCGCCCGTTCCATGCTTGCTTCCCCTGCTAAATACCTGAGATACATGTTTAAAAGCCAACAAAAATGTTGAGTGATATCATAGAGTTTGAATTTAGTAATCATTTTGATACACAAGTAAGATTGTATTGGAAATACAATCAGTTAAAAATTTGATATTGCAGTATATATTGCTCTAAGTCTCATGACACGCAAAACATTAACAAATATAGTAAAAACAGAGGTGTTTATAAAATTAATGATAATTTTGCCCTCGTGTAATAGGTGATTTGCCAATTCCTATTTTTACTCAAATATAATATATCACGACTAATACGACTAACCACATGCATAATGGCATTCCGTCAAGTATTAATGGGATGGGCTGTCAAACCTTAAATAGATCTATTCATTATCTTCGCGTTCACATAACAGTGATTAATGGCTCATGATCAAGGGTCTTTTGGCAATAGGTAACTTAGGCATATATCAAGTCAGGAAGCATATAGAAAATTACTTGTGATCTGTTTATAACGTGTATCCCCCGCACGGAGTTTGAAAATAAGTAAATGTGAGGCTATGACTCACCTTGATTGATACTGAAATGAAGAAAATAAAGTCGGACGAATTTATGATAACGGCTTCGAAACACAACCTGATAAATAGATTTATCTGAGAAATTTGACCAAATACTATTTGGTAAATACGAACGAATAACGAATAATAATTATTCGTTATGACGAATAGATGATGTGCAGTGTAATTCTTATGATATGCATGATATGACAAAATATGTTATTTAAATTATCCATCGAAGTTTTACCTTTTTAATCGTAAGTAAAAATATTAACTTTTGAAATATCGTTATATATATTATTAACGTTACGTTAAATAATATATATATAACAAAAATGAAAGTTTAAATGCATATGAAATAAATTTACGAAAATAGAAAATAAATAAGAATGTTAAATAGAATATGTTTAGTCCTTGTTCTTTTCCAATTTTACTATTTTTATCCTAACAACGTTAGCGTTACACCGTTAGTCCTTTTTATAAATAAATTAATACTATAGCCCTCTAATTGTCCAATAATCCAAACTAGGCTTAGAATATTAATTATTATCAATTTTTACCCTTATGGTTCAAAATTTACAGTTTTAGTTCTTATTTTCAATATTTACAATTTTAAGTGTCGTCGCGTTACATTTTTAGTCCAAAATTACAAAAATGATTATAAAAATTATATAAAATTTTCCATGGCTTATTAAGTTAATAATAAGCTTATTTTAACTGCTTATTTGATTAAAAGCTTATTTTTTAGCATATGGGCCTTTAACGAATCAAATTCAAGGCCCGTTAAGAATTTTAGAGGCGAGGGCATGGAAATTGTTTTGGGCCTGGACTTGGGCTATTTTTATGATTCTAAAAATGTTTCATATGGGCTCAGTGGGCTTATGGATCGTTAATTCTTATTGGGCTTAGTATAAGCCCAAACGAAAAATATTAAGTTTTTAACTAAATTTGGATTTGAAAAATCTTGTGATTGCCGATTCAAAATAAATTAATTTGTGTGTCGAAACGTGGGTATTTTTACAAGTTATATAAATGAAAGTGGTAGTTTTCTAGGTGGTCTATTGAGTCGTGTAAAAATATGGTACTCTTGTTACGTGATATTTCAAATTATACGTGTGTTTCGTAGCATGTTTGGAACGTTTCTATATATGTGAAAAGACTTAGAATTATTTCTAAGTGTTTATATGATTTTCATACGTGTGAGCATGGTTCAAAATATGTTCATGTAATGCATGTAACGTTAAAACTAACGTGAATTATGTGTGCTACGTGACTCCTAGGCCTTCCAAGATAGAAGCTAGCCACGTTTGGTGTTCTATATGACAATTATGTACGTAAACCAATATGTAAAACTAATATACGATCGTTAAATATATATATGATGCATGAGACAATTTTAACGTGTGAATTAGATGGAAATGAGTGTGAAACAACTTACAACACCTCTAGGGTGGTAGAGAGTCGAGTGTGGATGGATGGAACACAAGGAAAATCACGTTTGACGTATAACCCAAACAATATACTTATAATTCAAACCCGATAACCCTTTCTTGTGTCAAAACGAGAATGAAATCAACTTCTGGCCTCCAAGGAATGGTTTTTAGAAAGAAAGAAATATTTGAAAGTGTATGATAATTGTGAGAAAAGGATGGATGCATGTATTGTATATATGGTGTCATTTTATCATACGTAAGTGTGAAATTTTCAAGGAAACAACAAGTACTATGCATTGTCAGTAAACATAGGTTGTAGGATGATTTATATACTTATAATATGAATTGAGAGTGCATAAAATAAGGGAGGGTGTCTTGGTGAATCACAAGGATGTCGACCACCTTTTTATTATATACACGAATTGAGAAATCTTGTACAACTTGATTATAGCTGATCATAGATGACATTTAAACATGAAAACATGTTAGAAATGTTATTAGGAACACGTAGGAACAAACGGGAATCAAAACGGTTAAGATTTGAGTTATATATGAATCGATAGATTTGGATTTTCGTCAATCACTTTGCCCCTTAAAAATGTATCAAATGTCGTCCTATGAACATGACACTTGACACACTAATAGTTGGCTAGGTGGTAAACGAGGTGGTGAAAAAAAAATATATGTGTCGTGTGTAAGAATTGCGAATACGCGAGGCGTTTTGGAGGCATGTAGCTAGTCGAACAAATGAGATTTTAAGATTTGGAATTGGGCTTATGAATAGTGTACGGGGTGTTGGGCTGAAAAATAATTAAGGGCCCGTTTGGTATATAATTGTAATTAGGAAATTTAATTAAGATTAGGAAATGTAATTAGGATTAAATGAAATGTTTTAGGTTTCGAGTAACGTTTCGAGGATTGGTTCCGTCATTTCGTGAATTATATTATTTTGTAACAACAACAAAATAATATAATAAGAAAAATTTCAAATTTTTCCGAGAAAATGGGAATTAATAACGATAACGAAAGATTATTTATTTTATTAACGATATAATTACAAGAAATTTTTACAAGGTTCTATAGTACCCACTTGTCATTTTGAATTTCGTCCCGAAATTCGATTTTAAGAAATCTAACAAGTGTGTTCTATGAAAATAAATGTGGATATTTCTCACGGAATCTATCTTCTCTTTCCCATGTGTAAGTTGGTCCTCGCTTTGAGTCCCATCTAACCTTTACAATGGGGATACGATTCTGTTTGAGTTGTTTTATTTCTCTATCCATTATTTCCACAGGCTCTTCTGTGAACACTAGTTTGTCATCCAATCTAATCTCCTTTAGTGGAATAACGAGAGTTTCGTCAGACAAACATTTCTTGAGTTGTGATACGTGAAACGTAGGATGTACCCTACTGAGTTCTTCCGAAAGTTCTGACTTATAAGCAACTGAACCAATTCTCTCCAGAATTTTGAAAGGTCCAATGTACCTTGGATTTAACTTTCCACGTCTTCCAAAATGGATCATTCCCTTCCAGGGAGAAACTTTCAACATGACTCTGTCTCCTACTTGAAATTCCATAGGCTTTCTCCTGACATCAGCATAACTCTTCTGTCTGTCACGAGCAGCTTGCAAGCGTTGCTTGATTTGGAATATCTTCTCGGTAGTGTCATGTATTAGCTCTGGTCCGGTGAGTTGCATATCACCAACTTCTGTCCAACAGACTGGTGATCTGCACTTCCTTCCGTAAAGTGCCTCAAAAGGTGTAGCCTTTATTCTGGCATGATAGCTGTTATTGTAAGAGAATTCAACTAATGGCAAGTGTTTATCCCAACCTTTTCCGAAATCCATTACACATGCTCGGAGCATATCTTCCAAGGTTTGGATTGTTCTTTCACTTTGTCCATCGGTTTGCGGATGATAAGCGGTGCTCATATCTAAACGAGTACCCAAAGATTTCTGTAGAGATTCCCAAAATCTTGAGGTGAATCGACTATCTCTATCAGAAATAATAGATATCAGAACTCCATGTCTAATCACAATTTCCTTAAAATACAACTGTGCGAGTGTTTCCATTTCGTCAGTCTCCTTGATAGGTAGAAAATGTGCAGACTTGGTTAATCGATCGATGATAACCCAGATTGTGTCTAATCCGGTCGAAGTCCTTGATAATTTGGTAATAAAATCCATGGTGATTCGTTCCCATTTCCAGACCGGAATTTCTGGTTGAACGAGTAATCCTGATGGTTTCTGAGTCTCTGCCTTTACTCTAGAACATGTTAAACATTTACCAACATACTCTGCGATATCAGCTTTCATATTTGGCCACCAATAATTCTTCTTAAGATCTTGATACATCTTATTGGAACCGGGATGAATAGAATATTTGGATTTATGAGATTCATGCATGATAAGGTCTCGAATACCTCCAAAGAGAGGAATCCAATATCTTTCCTTAAAACATAACATTCCATCATTTCTTCTCACAAATTCTTTTTCATTATTTGGCATTCTGTCAACTTGATCTTCAGGGTTTGACCTTCTGTCAATTTTCTCATATTGCCGGTGTTCTTCTTGTAGAGCTTCTGTTTGAGCTTTGATGGTTTGAGCTGGAAGTGGCGAATGAATTGTCATTCCTAGAGATCGAACTCTAAGAGGTTTAATTCTGTCTTTTCTGCTCAACGCATCGGCTACTACATTCGCTTTACCAGGGTGGTAACGAAGTTCACAGTCGTAGTCGTTGAGTAATTATAACCATCTTCGTTGTCTCATGTTCAGCTCCTTCTAATCCAATATATGTTGAAGACTCTTGTGATCGGTGAAAACCGTACACTTTGTACCATATAGGTAATGTCTCCATATCTTAAGAGCAAAAACTACTGCTCCTAATTCTAGATCATGGGTGGTATAATTTTCTTCATTCTTCTTTAGCTGTCGTGAAGCATAGGCTATGACTTTGTCTCTTTGCATTAGTACCGCACCTAAACCATGATGAGATGCGTCACAATACACGACAAAGTCCTCATTTCCTTCCGGTAATGCTAATATTGGTGCTTCACAAAGCTTCTGTTTCAACAGTTGAAATGCTGACTCTTACTTCTCTTCCCAGATATACTTCTTGTTCTTCTGGGTGAGTTCCGTCAAAGGTTTTGCAATCTTTGAGAAACCTTCTATAAATCTCCGGTAGTAACCGGCGAGACCTAAAAATTGACAAATTTCGATTGGAGCGGTGGGTGATGTCCATCCTTTAACTGCTTCTATCTTCGCGGGATCTACATGGATACCTTGGTTGTTGATGATATGGCCTAAAAATTGAACGGTAGAAATCCAAAAATCACATTTGGAAAACTTGGCGTACAACTTTTCTTTCTTAAGTAACTCCAAAATAATCCTTAAGTGTTCGGCATGCTCTTCTTTATTGCGCGAATAGATTAAGATGTCATCAATGAACACAATAACGAATTTATCCAAGTATGGCTTGCATACTCGGTTCTTTAAATCCATGAACACTGCTGGTGCATTGGTAAGACCAAATGGCATTACTTGAAATTCATAATGTCCGTATCGTGTTCGAAAAGCTGTCTTGGGAATGTCTTCTTCCCTGACTCTTAATTGATGATATCCTGATCTTAGATCGATTTTTAAGTAAACACTAGATCCTTGTAATTGGTCAAATAGATCGTCGATCCTTGGTAATGGATATCGATTCTTCACCGTGAGTTTGTTTAACTCTCTGTAATCAATACACATTCGAAACATTCCATCTTTCTTTTTGACGAATAGGATTGGTGCTCCCCAAGGGGATAAGCACGGTGTTTAGATAACCAATCCATACCAATGATGAAATCAAAACTTCCCAATTGGACGAGCATGAGATCGATGGGGAAAGATTTATTTAGAAAAGTCAAGGTGCAATTTTGGATTAGGGTATTGGTACTTAGGATATTTCCATCTGCTAATTCTATGTCGTAGATTGTATCTAGTTCTATGGGAGTAATATTTAGAATTGAGGCAAATGAAGTAGACACAAAACTTTTATCTGCTCCAGAATCAAATAATATCTTAGCATCTTGTTGATTTAATAGGAACGTACCCGTAACAACATCAGAATTCTGAATTATGTTTCCATCACAAAGTACATATGCTCTTCCTTGGTCAACATTATTGGCATTCTTCAGACAGTGAGTTCTGTAATGTCCAACTTCACCACAACCATGACACTTTACTGCTATCGGTTGTGTGTTGGCTCCAGTTGCTCTACAGTCCTTTGTCATGTGTCCAATTCTTCTGCAGTTGCCACAAGTAGCCTTACATGATCCGGTATGATGCATGTTGCACTTGTTACATTGGGGTAGAGTTCCAGCATAACCTTTACTTTCTGCAGGCACTGCTGCATAAGCTATGGTAGCTTCTTGTCGATGATTCTGCTGTTGATGATGATTACTACGGTTCTGTTGTTGATCTCTGTTGCGGTTGCTGATTTGATTGTTGTTGTTGTAGCTCCTGTTACCACTGTAGTTGTTGTTGTAGCTGCGGTTGTTGCCATTGTTGTTTCCACAGTTGTCAGCACTTCTCTTATGCTCATTGATCGTGGAGGTAGAACCACTTTTGATCACCCGGGTCAACAATCTCTGGGCAAGTCCCATAGCTTCTTCTACCGTCTGTAGGTTCGATGCGGTAACATCCCCTTCAATAGATGGTTGCAGTCCTTCCACATATTTCTCCAATGCTTTTTCAACATCGGGTACTATTGTTGGGCATAACACCGACAACTCCAGAAACTTTCTGTCGTATGTCTTCAGATCATTGTACTTTACTACTAGCTGATGAAATTCATCCTCTAGTTTTCTGATCTCTGTCCTGGGACAATACTTGTTAAGCATTTTATTCTTCAACTCATTCCAGGAGAGTTTGAAAGCTTCATCCTGACCCATAGCATTCACGGTAGTATTCCACCACGATAGTGCTTCTCCCTGAAGAGCTCCTGTAGCAAATGTAACTTTGCTATCTTCAGAACAACCGCTCCTCTTGAAGACTGTCTCAGTATGCTCAAACCAATGGGCCATTTCAGTAACTCCTTCTATCCCTTTGAAATTTGTTGGCTTGCAAGTCATGAAGTCCTTGTAAGTACATTTACGATGAGTAGATGTATTAGCTTCATGGTTTGCTCCATTGATGTTACTCAAACGATCAGCTTCACGAGCTGCAGATATACCCTCAGCAATCATCCTTTGAACCTCAGTAGGTGTCATGATCACTTCCGGGTTGGAATTTTCGCTACTTGCATGCTCCATTTTTCTACTGATAATACAAAAATATAGCTTTAGAATTTTAAACAATAATTTTGTTTAAAGGATCTTGTGAAGTAGGGAAATGAATATTTATGAGTTCTAACAATAATTGGGCACCATATGTAGTTTTTATTTCGATACAACAATCATAATTATTCCGATATGTTAGATGCATTATTAATACACAAGAACAACCATCACTACTAGAAAAAGGTCTATCCTTGACTCGCATTTTATGACGCACACAATATAATGACTCGCATTTTTGTGTGTCATAAAAAACTCTCATAAATTGTAAATCCTTGACTCGCATTTTTGTGTGTCATAAAATTCGTGTCATATGCCAAATTTTTTAAAAAACACGAACCACTTGGCGGTTTAATTTTTGATTGAACTAATAAAAATAAAAACCTAAACCTAAACTTCATTTTTCATTTTTCATCATCATCTTCACCATATCTCTCTCTCTCTTTTGTCTAGCCGCCGGCCACCCTCACGCCACCACACCGCCGCCACCTCGACTTCACCACCACCACCACCAAAACACTCAAAATCACTTCCTCTTTCACCTTCTGTAACTCACGCGCTCCAAAAACGACCCCTAACCACTTTTTTTATCATCACCGCCATCCTTTATCATCACCATCACTATATCTTAAGCTCTATTTAATAGATCTACAAAGAAAAGGTAAGAAAAGGTATTTTTCGTATGGGTTGACTCACGTACGAGTCAAACCCCACGTTTTTCTTCATCTTGGGTACAAAATATTGATGGGTTTAATGATTTTAATACATATGGTCACGTTTAGTATCAATTTTAAGGGTGTTTGTTTGTAATTCGTGGTCAAACCGTGGGTCAAACCCACGATTTGAGGGTGTTGGTTGTTTTCTTGACCTCTAGTGTGTTGGGTTCTTGATTTGGTTAAAGTTTGATTGATTTTGGTTGATTCTTGACCTTGTTTGAATGTTATGAATATGTTTTGGTGCAAGATTGATGCATTTCGGGTGTGTTTGGTTGTGTAGCCGAGATCCCAAGGCCCCGGGCCGTGGGTTGATATTATCGATATTGTATTACTTATAGCCCTCCAATATCTATTCTGATCTACTTCCTTTATCTTGTGCAGGGATGCGTTGATCTCATACATCACAAGTGGAGACGATACGTAAGTGGTTGGTTCTTTGAGTGTTTTGGCTACGTTCCTGCAAACTAAAGGTTGTACTTTATTTATCTTGTCACCTGCTGTTTGATTATGTGATCTCATCCTCTTTCTGAATCTGCAGAGCTTGATGAATCAATGCTAGATGCTCTTGGGATTCTTCCACAACGTAAACAACATAAGAAACTCTTGCTGGTTTGTGCTGCTGATTTATCACTTACAGTGTCAAATATCCTGTGCTCTTCTTCAGAATGTGTAGTTCTAAGTCATTGTGACAAAAAGTTGTCTTGTCCAAACCTTCTTTTGTTAATGGATGGATGATCGATTTATTACTTTACATTTTCTTACTGTTTATGCTTTATAGAATCAAGTATTCTTTTGGCCTTAATCTACAATGTTGTCATATGTAGAGCTGAGAGTTGTAAGTACGTAAGTACACTACCATATAGGAACACACCCGCACAATTGCATGATGTCTTGTTTTATTCCAGTTTGCACATCAGTATGCATGATGTCCTAACAATTTATCTTTGATCATTGCAGCCCTAGTAAATGATTCACTTTCCTAGTTTACTTCACATTTATTTTTCTTTCTAATAGACATTTGAAATGTTAGATAAAGAAGTTGAGGTACCCATTACAGAGCTCATTGAGTACTGAGAAATTCATGGATGTCTAAGGCTGAACTTTATATGTATACAGTTATATACCATGTAGTCGCCTATGGTTGTTGTTATAGGAAAGTAAAACATTGTGATCCTATATACTTATTGTTTATTGAATTTATGACACAATTGCTGATTGTAACTGAGCAGCAACACTTGTATATATCTGTTGTTACATGCCTCACAGTATTATACCCCTTTTCTCCTATTACTCTTTGACTAGTTGAGTCATAATGCCTTCTTTTTGTCATTGCAGAAAGCCTTGGTTGGTGAGGACACTGGTGAAGAGCAGCTTTTTGCTTCAAAAAACTGCACATCAAAGGATGGTAGTGATGGTGAACTCAATGTTTACTTACAGCGGTTAAAGGTATGATATGCATCTGCTTTCCCAAGTACCTAAAACTCAAATAGAAGTAATTTATGGCAATATGATCAAAAGTATACGTGTTAAGTTATTGTTGTTGCTGTTACAGGTTGTTGTTGTCGTTGTTACTTGGCCGAGAGAAAGGAGAGCCGAGACGTAAAGTTATTGTTGTTGCTGTTACAGGTTGTTGTCGTTGTTACTTGGCCGAGAGAAAGGAGAGCCGAGACGTAAAGTTATTGTTGTTGTCGTTGTTACAAGTTGTTGTCGTTAGCTACTCTCTTTGTTGTTTTTTTTGTTGATTTTTAATGTTGTTAAAGTTATTGTTGTTAAGTTATTGTTGTTGCTGTTACAGCTTGACTTGATGTCGAGATTATATTTTATGTTACTACTTTGTATTATCAGGTTTTTAATTGTCATTTAATAGAAAATTAAGAACTGGAAAAAATTAATTTTTTTTTTTTTTAAATTAAGTTATGACTCGCAAAAAGGAGTCATAAAACATGGGTCATAAATGCGCTTCATAGAGGGATGACGCACAAATTCGAGTCATGAAGCTTTATGACGGGTCTTTCCTTGACTCGCATTTGCGCGTCATAAAGCCTCTTCTTGACTCGCGTTTGGAGTCAAGAATAGCCCTTTTCTAGTAGTGATAAGCATAAATTAACATTTGTATATAGTAATATCACAACCAACAGCATAACATTAATAACTTGATCAGTTGAGTTTTCATAACAAAACGATACAAGATTCTTTATTAATTGCCACATGCGGCAGTCTTAGATGCCTTATTACTAATACAAATACTAACTGCCTCTAATGATTAGGTACGTCCACATGTCCTCCCATCTCTAAAATCTGAGTTCGGAGATCCTGCATCTCGGTATGGTGTTGAATCTGCATATCTCCTACAAGGTTTTCCAATGTATTTGCTCTTCGGTATGCTAGCTGGGCTTCCCAAGTACGGTTCTGTCCCTCTCTTCGTAATGATATCGTGAAAGAGCCTGTCTCGGAGATATCTGAATGTATCTGAGCTAAACCCTGCTGCAACTCTATCCTATTGGCTATAAGGTTATGTAAGGTATTGTGGATAGTATCCGAATGGTCAAATGATGAATAATCAATCATCTAAAGAAGTGAGTCTATATGTTCTTCGTGATGCTCCAAATGCGTCACTACTACAGAAGGTGAAAGAGTAGGGATGATTTCCATCCTAGCACTCTCGCCAGTTTCATTGATATGAGATGGGGGAGTGAAAAGAGGAGGATATGGATATGATGGTGAAAGTGGATGAGTAGAATTGGAAATACGAAGTCGGCTGGATGCGGGTATATCTTCCTCAGGAATTTGTTCTCTATGGTGAAAAGTATATGGATAAGTTTGGCTAAAAAGATCGAATAGGTGATCGGGTGCATACGAATCAATTTCACGATGTGGTAATGGTATATGTGTTGGTAAAACCAAAACATCGGGATTTTCAGGCGTTGTTACAATTTCGTCTTGCTCGAAAGGTTCTGTTTCTTGGGAAACAGCGTCGGGTACTAAGGTAGAACGAAAAACAGGCGACGTAACAGATGCGACGGAAATCTCAGAGTCGGAGTCTGATATACTCATATTGAAATAATACTGTAATGATTCGTAAATAGTAAAATTTTTGAACGCTTCTCAGAATATCAAATTGACCTCAAAAATGATGAATAGTAAAACGATGAATAGTGTTTTGATGAATAGTGATTTATGAATAGTAAATTGTCGAAGTTTGAAAAATGACCTGAAATTACGAGTTATGACAATATATGTGTAGTATCACCAGTGATATGCTTGATATATATGTAGTATCACCATTGATATGTTTGATATATGTGTAATATCACCAGTGATATGTTTGATAATCTGTTTCTTATTGTTGTAATTACTGATAAGCTGTCTATGATACTGGACTACTTTTGTAAACAACCTGAGAGAGCTAAAGTCAAAAGTTGAGACTGATTTGCCAAGTCTTCCCCCCCGAAAAGTTTGTGATATTGTTCAAGATTTTATGGGTACAAAGAATCCTCCTAAAGGACATAAGAATAACCGTATTAAGGGTGGACGTGAGAAAGCTATTTAGAAAAGTAAGAACCAAAAGAAGGGTTGTAATATTTGTAGTTTAATTGATCATAATAGACATACTTGTCCAAACAAGGGAAAAGTTTCAAATGTCAATGGGGCGGCGGCCAAGTTGAAAGTGGAGGCGGTTTCTCAGTCGCTACAATTGAAGTATTAGTTTGTTGATTGATTGATTTTTTTCACTGAATTGTTAGGTTTATTTAATAGTATTGCTAATTTTATCCTGGACTTGTATATCATTTGTGATACTATTTTTTTTTTTTTTGTTTTTTTTTTTTCCCCTGAATTGTTAGATTTACTCAATAGCACTAGTAAAATAAAGCTTAACAAGTAAACAAAAAAACCAATAAAATATGTAAAATTTCACAAGTGATAATACAAATATCACTAGTGATAATATACATATACAGTTCAACTTCAAATATCACTGGTGATACTACAGGGATGACACTTTTCACTTTTCACATTACCATATTAAATTAAATACCACTCAAAACTTTATCAAACAAATATTCACAAATCAAGATAGATTAAACAATTGCTCACTATGGCCCATTTCTGTGAGTTTGAATCTCTTGTGACAAATAACATGATTCAGTCAAACTAAATACCTACTATTGACTTCCAACTTGTCAACTATACACATTTATTTATAACCGTATAGATTAAAACATAACAACGCAACTGTTTTCATCAACTTGTTTTATTTACTTTTGTTCTTCAACAATCGTCTTCTTCATTGGTTCATCAACCAACACCTTCATTTTATTCCCAGATGCTTTCGGGGGAACCTTTGATATCACATGTTATCACATATCACATGTGATATCACAGGTGATACCACCTGTGATATCACAGGTGATATCACATGTGTGTCAGCTTTCTTCTATTTGTTGAATCAATTATGGTGATGGAGGAACTTGTGATATCACACGTGTTTGAGCTTCTTCAATTTGGTTGTGGAGATGTTGTGCTTTTTTCAAAGACAATTGCACTTGTTGTTGATTCTTTTCGTTTGATGAGGCTGTTTTTTGCACAGGTCTCATTCAAATCTGCATCAAAATATTTTCATAATTTTTGTTAGTGTACGAATAGTTCATTTGTTTTCAATATCAATGTCAAACAAATAACTATTTGTTATCACAATAGATATTCTACCAATCAACAATAATTTAACTTTTATATCACATGTGATACACTACCAGTCAATATTGTTTTCAAATACTGCGGTAAAACCTTTTGAAACATGCACAATCATTAAACATACAAATCTACCACAAATCAAACAGAAGCATCACAACATATATTTTGTTCTGTTAAACCTAACTTTTAATCTCTCATTTTATCACATAAATCATCACAACATCACAAATTATCGAAAATTAACT
The DNA here is from genome assembly GCA_030686995.1 of Artemisia argyi. NCBI lineage: Eukaryota > Viridiplantae > Streptophyta > Magnoliopsida > Asterales > Asteraceae > Artemisia > Artemisia argyi. The sequence goes on along the minus strand of JARVZY010011632.1, from coordinate 128,813 downwards.
AGTAAAACACACTAATAATGATTCTATAACAGTAAAAACTAAAGTATTCGTTGTTTTAGATGTTGATTGTTTCATTTTCTGTGTGCTTTATATGATTTGCACGGTTAAGTCAAATACAAATATCAATAGTGATAATACACATATACAGTTCAACTTCAAATATCACTGGTAATACTTTTCAGTCAAACATTTCATCAAACACTTGGTGTGCATCCATGTATAAAAAGTTTTTTTACTCAGAAACTCAACCAAATGTAAACACTAAAAAACACAACTAATAAAACAACTAAATAATTAGTCAGAAGCATCATACCTTCATCCCGAGATTTAATAGGTTCATTTTGAACCGGTTTTTTCGTGGATCTGCTTGTGCACTCGATGATTCTTCCATTTTTGTGTTTTATTGATGATTTGAACGGTTAAAAAGTGATTGTTTTTTATTTGTTATAGTGGTTTTTGATGATGGTTAGAGAGAGAAAGTGGGTTTTTTGTGATATCCGATGTGTGGAAAATGAGAGGTAGGGGGTGGGGTTGGTGGGGTAAGTTTGGTGAGTTGGCAAAAATAGTCCCTCCGTGTTTTTTATTATTAAATATTATTTTTTTAAATAAAGACTTCTGATTGGTCTATTGGTATGTGAGAGTTTTAAAGTTTGCAAAATAAAACGCCTTTTTTTCCTAATTTTGTTTGTATTCATCAAACTTATGGCTTTTAATGATTTCATCATACAAACAACAACAAAAATTTCTAGTAAAACTTGGTATCATTAGAAAGGAAATGTCTAGAAGACTCTACTACACCAAAACGTACCCTCAATATACAATACGTCTTTTTCTTCATTTAAATAATATATGTGGAAAATGTTTGTTTTTACGCTAAATACTTTATAGCAATAATTCAAGCCGGCCCGGCAAGGTAGATATTTTGGCATTCACCTAATCATTCCCTTTTCAACTATTTCGATAGTCGTATGAGAAAAATGTTTGATACACTCATGATTTATTTGAGAATTAATCATGACTGAGAAAAATGTGACCAAATAAACTCTCGGCCGTGAGAAACAGAAATTTTCGTTTTTAAACACTTTTACTTAGTCGTATTAGAGAACTAAGGGGTGAAAATTACGGCAGAGGCTACTGTGTGAAGTGGTTGCCTCGCAGTGGGTTTGTTTTCTCTTGTTTGGCTTTGTCATGCAACTCAGTGGTAATAAAATTTCATTGCTAGTCAGTGGTAATAAAATTGATTCTCTTGTTTGGCTTTGTCATGCAACTCAGTGGTAATAAAATTTCATTGCTAGTTTAGTCCTATTAAAAGATCGATTATTATATCAATGCCATTATCACATATTCGGTCATAAATAATTCATTTCTTATGAATTCTGACGACATCATCTTCTCTGCTGGTGTCTTTGGTTTCTTTTAAATTTGATGTCTAATTTTTATTTATTTAACAGATGCTTAATCTTCTTTTACAAGCTGTTTTTCTTCTCAATTAAGTTTAAATTACTATACATGGGAAATGGGATGCACTATTAGCTGTACATATTATTATCTATCAAGATAATTAGGTGTTCTCATTTAATGTAATTATGAACCTAAGCCCATATTAGTTGGCATTCTATTTTGTCAACCGGTGATGTTTTTTATGCTATTTTTTATCACTTTTATCATTATGTTTGGGTATATTCTTTGTTGCATAATCTGATTTGTTTGACACCTTTATTGCTTTTCATGCTTATGTGAACCAACAATTTAATGTAGATATGACAATGTGACAATGGGTGAGTATGACAATACCCGCTTCCACAACCTTTTTTGCCAATATGGCATACAGTTTCAGTTTTCTTGTCCCAAGACTTCCCAACAAAATGGGAATTCCAAACGTATGTTACACACCCTCAATAACATGACCCATACACTGCTTTTTCTAGCACACATACCTCCCTCATACTAGGTCGAAGCACTTAACTTGGCAGCTCACTTGCTAAATATCCTTCTCTTCACCGCTATTAAAAACGAAGTATCCCAAGCTCTATGATAAACCTACCTATGATCACTTACGTATATTTGGGTGCCTTTGTTATCCTCATGTATATTTTGATCATAAGCTTCAGCCTCGATAACCCGGATGTGTATTTCTTGGAAATCCCGCCTTGCATTGTGGATATCGATGCCATGACTTGTCCACCAACAAAATTATTATTTCCCGACGTGTCATTTTTGATGAGGAGGCATTTCCTTTCGGATCCATGACACCAAATACACCACCTAATTTTGATTTTTTGGCCCAGTCACCGACCCTACACCTCAACATAGTCCAACAAATGCTACGCCACCTCCTCAAACCACACACCCTTCTAATTTCACTACCCATTCTCATACGCTACACAATGATATCCAACAAACTGTCCCACACCAAATTAATGGAACTCACTCACCATCCCCCCATTCCCTTTCTTTGCTGTCAAATTTGCTGTCAGAACTTTTATTCATTTTTATTCATTTCGCCCCCATTCCCTTTCTTTGCTTTCCATTCCATCCTACCAAACATCCCCTTAGATGCTTGATCTTTTTTTACAAGATGAATTAAAGGGGTTTTTAGGACTGTTCCGAATGTTTTTAATAGTTGAATTATAATTTGCTCGTTTTAGCCCGTGCCCGTTTGGCCCGATTTATAATTTGTCCGTTTAGCCCGTGCCCGTTTTAACCCGTGCCATTTTAGCTCGTGCCCGTGCCCGCCCGTTTTCCCACCTCTAATAAAAGTTTGAAGATTTAGGGATTAAACATATGACATGAGCTTAAGTATCAAAGTCAATAAGTCAACAAAGTCAATAAGTCAACACATTTAGTAACTGATTTTCCCGCCCAAATTGATATGAAAATCAGTTACTAAATGTGTTGATTTATTGACTTTGTTGACTTATTGACTTTGATACTTAAGCTCATGTCAACATAATGTTTTGAAACCCGGTTGAACCGTTCCGGTCGAAAAACGGGTCGATTTAAACCGAGTCATGCTTTTAATAACTGAACCCGTCGTGTCCAGTTTTCAAAACTATATGTTTTTTCCAGTTGAACCCGTTAGTCCGGTCCAGTTTTCAAAACTATATGCAACATCAACTTGTTAGCTTGTATAAAGTTTTGTGTGTTTTATTAATTTGTATAATGTGTATAATAACATATACTTTTCATTTTAGGGTGTTTTAAAAATAACATTAATTAGTGTGTTTAATTATTTTATATTTTATATTATATTGTAGCTTGTTTAAATTGTATATTGTGAAAATTTTATTATACTTTTTTTAGTAAGGGGTGCTTTAATTGATTGTTTTTAATTTGATATAGATACTTTTAATTGGTTGTACCATATGAATAAATTATTGTAATTTTATGTTATGGGGTGTTTTAATAAGAGCATAAATTACACAATTCATTTTCTCTCACCCTTGTAGCAATGTTGCAAAAATCGTGAATCGGTACTGAGGCGGTCGGGGGGCGATTAGCGATTTTTTACCGATTAATCGGCCGATTTTTGTGACTCGGCCGATTTCCGTGTAATATTCTCCAAGGTCGCAGACCGATTAGCGATTACTCGCCGATTAATCGGCCGATTCGGCCGATTTTTGCAACACTGCCTTGTAGTATAGAAGGGCAAAATGAGGATTGACTGAAAATTCAGTTTTCCACTTTTTCCTTTTGACTAAATCTACATTATAAGTAGTTAAGATATATATATATATATATATATATATATATATATATATATATATATATATATATATATATATATATATATATATATATATATATATAAAAGTTAACGTGAGGTCCTCCACTATTGTATTTCGCTGCATTTGAAAGGTGAAGTACCAATATATATTTTTTTTATTATTAAAGTGGGACCAAAAAGAGGAAAGAGATTTAGTAGACCCCTTTACAAGGTATTTCGCTGCAATGGTTATGTGAAAAATAAGTTTTTTTTTGTTTTTTTTTAAATCAACGAGCACGTGACACGTGTAAGAAATGTATCTCGCTGCAGGCATGCAGCAATTTTAGTGGCCTTCTAGAGAATAAAAAAAAAAAATCAGCCCACTGCGAGGCAACCACTCTCTACAGTGGCCTATGCAGTAATTTTCGCGAACCCTTTTAGTCACACAGTGACAAGCATTGGGCGCTCTTCGTTTGGGTCAATTGTTAATAAATCAAAATATATAATTATATATATTATAAGTGTAGCAGATAAATTTAAAAGTGATACTATTCCTACTACATTAACAATTCAAAATTGAAAATAAGAGATGTAGAGAAGTATTTATATTCTTTTCCCTTCAGAAGAGATATTACACTATCTTGAATTAGGCGATTCAAAAATACAGTTTTTTCTGACTGCCCTCGATCAGAAAAGGAGGCTCTGATTTTCATTTTCAATTGCGAAACGTGAAATCATATTAACTATTAATTGATACATGCATAGAACACGTATTACTGTCCATTAGAGTTTTGAACGGAGTTCTACAATAACAAGATACAGTATATTTTCTTTTATAAACACCCTTTAAATTTAAAAAATATTATAAATTTTAGATTACGCTAACACTATACTAATGACAAAGAGTTTATTGTTATCATCTTAATTTAACTTCTACAAAACAAAATGACATATTTACTTTTTAAAAGGCGCGCTTACCACTAAAAAGATTTTTAAAATATGAGAGTATTATAGCATTTTGGATTCGTTGCATATTTTCTAAGACGAGAAACAATATATAAATGATACGAGTATAAAATAAGGTTGGTTTTTTGTGAGTTTTTTCATAAAATTTCAGCTTTTACTCTCTAACTATTTTTCCATAATAAAAAAACAGCAATTATACTATATACTAAAAGGCAAACTAAAACGCCGTTCACTGAAGTTGTATTACGGGATTATTATGTAAGTAATCTGCTTTGTCATTGGCTATTCAAATATACTTTGTTTTTAATGAGACACTTTTCATCACTTGAATGGTCAGCTTTCATTAATTACAACGGGGTGCTACAGTGCTTGAGCAACAGTGCACCCCGTTTCCGTTGAGAATGTGCATACATTTTCTACTACTTTGTACTAGCTTAACTGTTCATTCATGTACTGTGAAATCTCAGCCACACAAGTGTAAGTTACATATGCATTATCACATGATTCACCTGTACAAGAAATTACCCGGTAATAGCACCGCCTTTTCCACTCTTTTCTAGAACTCTCACAGAAACAAAATTCATCTTCTTCCACAATCTAAAACCCACCTCACTGAAAACATACGTTCACACACAACATCAAAACTTCAGAAACATGAGTAAGAAAAAAAAACGCACAAATTTTGATCGATTTCACAAATCTGACCTTTGTAGAAGAAACATAAAAAAGGTAGTAGCAGTGGTTCTTCTACAATAGAGACACCTTCATTCGAAGGTAATTTCATTAGCAATTAACAACGGTTTGTATGAGAAAATTGCCACAATTGGGACAACCCATAATAAAGAGTGTCATTTTAAAGCAGGGCCTGAATTTCTTGAGTTATGAGTTGTGTTAATTGAACCGTACTAAAAAAAGTACAAATTTTTGTTTTTTAGATTTGAGTTTAATAATGTTAATGTTTCAATTGTTTTCAGTCGAGTATTGCATTAAGCTTGCAACGAGAGAGTAGACCAAAGAAAACGGGAAAGACAGCGAGAAATGCATCTTCATATATGGAAAGATTGAAAGAGATAGAAGCCAAAATTGAAGGTATTTTCCATTGCTTTTTTCTATTAAACTTTAGGCCCGTTAGCTCTAACAATCATTAGTTAAAAAGTTACTAATAGTGTGCGTATCAATTATCTTTATATTGGTATAATCTTAGTTGTAAATCAATTGATTTTTGTGCCCAATTTTTGAGAAAATGCTTTTGCATCTGCTGCTTTTGATGTCATTGTTCATTTTTATGAAAGGAACATTATATCGGCGCTAAGGAAGGTCATGAACTTCCTTCAGTAACTTTCTACATTCAATGTTTATTTATTGAAATTGTGAAGACAATGTAAACCATTTGATAATTCATTTTGGCTGATGTTAAAAATTAGATATGCTAACATATCTGTTTGTGTACCATTTGTTCATATGTTATGCTAATTGGATTTTTATTCACATGTATGATACTTTTAGATATGACATGATAAAGTCACCTTCGATCAATTAAAGCAAAGTTAACGTTATTTCTCATTATTGGTATGTCAAAAGAAGTTAATAACTATGTATTGTGATCAAGCGTTCAGCAAATGCAAATATTTTGGCTGAATATATATATGTACGTGGCTCAAGTTTTACTCTTTATAATCCATACTTGCATCAATAGTTGCTTATAAGCTTATTCAAGGCCTCTCACACATCTATTCAGATGACCAATCATCCTTATCAGACAATCTTACCGTAGTGTGCTGGTTGTTTTTGCAGAACTTTTATACTGTGACAATTGTGGTGCATCAGTTGGATCCAGATGTGATGACTGATCTTTCGAGACTTCTTCGGTTAATGGTATTAACCACGGTATGTGTAACTTACTATCACTGAATCTTATAGAGTGTGTTTGGATATATGTTTTACCTCTCATAATGTTGCAACAAGAAATAATATTAATAATTTTTGAATTTAGGGTCAAGCCTATAGAGTGTGTTTGGATTTAGGGTCAAGCCTCAACTTGATTCCCTTATCCCTTTTCACCACTCTCAAGCTAGGAAAGTTAGAGGAGACGAAGGTATTAATTGGTCTAGCGGATGGGAGTATTGCCCACCCGGTTGGGATGATCAAGGATATAGTTGTTCACGTAGGGAAGTTAACTATTTTAGTGGATTTTCACGTCCTAGATATGGTTAGTGATACTACATGCCCATTGTTAGTAGGAAGAGGATTTTTAGCAACCGCTAGTGCCATGATAGATTGTAAGGAGTCTAAGATAGCGGTAGGTGAGGGTGATACTTGGTCGGTATATGATGTTAAGAAATATAGCTACGATTGTGAGGATGAACTGACACCACATTGGGTAGAGATGAATAGGAGACCATCTAGATATGGACCTTGGATAGAAAGAAACTTTATAGGACCTCAACGCCCATTCTATCTAGAAAAAGATTTCATCGATAAAACACATTCGGTGGAAGAACTCATAGCTGGAGATGAAGAGCTAGACCCTTTTGAGGACCCCCTAGTCTTTAGGAAAATGATTGAGTTCTTGAGCGTAATGCCTATTAACATAGAAATGAACAAGTGGAAAAGAGAGGGGGATAAGTGTAAATGGAGATGGGACAAGCCACCTAAGGAAGGTGACGGATCATGGCATATGAAGATGATTTTGTATGATCCGGATGGAGAAAAGTTTGAAAGGTCATACCGTACTAAGAAAACCGATAGGAAGTTGAAACCTAAGTTTGATCCCAAAGATATCCTCAACGAGGAACTCACCCATGTCACGTAGTAGCCCATGACCTTGAGTCTAGCTACAAGACTCGTAAATAAAAAAAAAGCGCTTCTTGGGAGGCAACCCATGCTTTGTGTGATTTTTATTTGTTTGATTGTTATTTGTTTCCGTATGCATGCTTTATTTTTATTGTTGGTAGATCATGTTTCAAACTAAAATGGTGAAAATACTTAATTTTGTCGTTTGGCTTTATCTTAACTTCATCCAAAGGTATTTCACAAAAGATAAGTGTAAGGGGAAACCCCAAATATGTTTTTAAGAAACAAAATTGATCATGATTCTCCCCAATATTAAATGAACATGTATATTCGTCAATGTTGCAAAAATCGTGAATCGGTACTGAGGCGGTCGGGGGGCGATTAGCGATTTTTTACCGATTAATCGGCCGATTTTTGTGACTCGGCCGATTAATCGGCCGATTTCCGTGTAATTTTCTCCAAGGTCGCAGACCGATTAGCGATTACTCGCCGATTAATCGGCCGATTCGGCCGATTTTTGCAACACTGATATTCGTATTTGTTAGAGTCAAATGCTTGTATCGAGTCATAATGGTGTTTTGCAGGATTTTCCAGGAAGTAAGACATAAGTTTTCCAAAAATTTTCCGGAAACTTAACATAAGGATTTCTGCAGGTCACTTCTGACGGCGTTAGGAAGAAATTCCTGACGGCGTCATGTGTAAAATTCTGGAAATTTTGCTAGTTTTGTTTTTCTAACGGAGTCTTAAAGTTTTTGTTAATTCTTTAGTCTTATAAACTCCAGGAAATCTGCAAACATTCATTCCACAAGCATTATATCTTACTTTGTTTTCTAGGATTTGTTAGTTTATATAGATTGCCATCGATTTTACGCGAGGTTGCCTTGTTTGTTTTCTCAGGTTTAACATGTTATGTATGACAAGAAGATGATTTATATTATGGAAGGGAAGCGTTGATTGTTCATTCTCTTGGAAGAAGATCTAACCTTGTTACCGCACTATCCACACCGAACGAATCAGGGGAGTATTTGATTTCATTCTTTTTCCTATTTCACTTTTACATTCTTTAATTGAACATTGGGGACAATGTTCATCCCAAGTGTAAGGGGAGGGTAAATGATGATACCTTATAGGATACACTTTCACTTGAGTTTGTTTGTTTGATGGTAGGTGTGTAATAAAACTATGAGAAATACTTGTTAGTGTAATTTTAGCGCCAAATTTAAAACTTTTTACAACATTTAGGAGTAAAACTTTAGCCTTAGAAAGCGTCTCATGGATAGGAGTCGTATGACTAGCACAAAACCATACCATTTAGAAAAATTTTCCACCCAAATATGTGAGGTTCGCCTTTAGATTTGATAGGAAAAACATTTACTATTAGTGCTTATGAGTGCACCGGTAGCATTTAGATTCTAGAACTTGCGTTAGTGATGCATCCCGAGACCGCTAGTGAGACTACATTCGTGTAGTAGGATTTACTACATGATAAGAGGCATTAGGATCACCCTTGTGTTAAACCCGTACCATAATTACTTGACCATTTGAGTCATATTACTTGGCTAGTTAAGTCAACTAATTTTTCCCACACCTTAGCGTTGTACTCATTTATAGTACACGAAACCCCTAGTACATCCCTCCGAGCCTATCTTTTCTTTTCTACCTTTAAGCATCTTACTTAAAGGAAGAATTTGTTACACCCCACTTAAATGTACACCCAAATCGCCTTAGCCTTCTGTGTATGCACTCATCTTTAGTACATTATTGTTATTTGTTTAAACCCTTAGTTAATTATCTAATTGATTACATGGTTGCTAAGTCGAGTCATATCCTTGTACATATTGTTTTGGAACGATTGGGACTCATGGGTAAAGTACTAATGTTATAGAGTAATGGGGAAGAACATATTGTATTACCCCCATATGTGCGTTAATCTTAAAAGTACTCCAAGTGTTTTGATTATCTTAATTCGAGTCATTAGATTAGTTTATTGTAAAGTATGTAAAAATTCAAGTGTAAGGGGAATGTTCATTCCCTATGATGTATTATTTTGGATGGTAGGGTAAGAGTGTATGCAAAAAAAAAAAATAAAAAAAAAATAAAAAAAATAAAAAAACCATACGGACTACCATCCCGTTTCATTCTATGTTTGTTTTATGTTTTTGTTATTTTTCATTTATTAGCTTAAGTCGAGTCTAGTCTTGGCTTAGCAACACCATATTGTACATGTAATTAACCAAGATGATTAACTTGCCACCAGTAAAGATTGCCTATATCCAACAAAACCGTGTATTCCATATCCCTACACCTAACGTTATAACCCTTTGAAAGACCTCTTTGATAGTTTATCCTAGGTGCTTATGCCATGTGGTGGAGGTTTGATCCTTTCCCAAGCCTATGGTAATCTATTTTGCTATGACAGGTAGTGAGAGATATTTTCCATTTCCACATTGTGATATCTACTTTATTACACCCGAGAGATGTGAGTATCTAAACACTATTTGTGAGGTGTTAGTGTATGACCTCCTTGCTTGTCTTTGGTCTTTAGTGGAACGATTATTTGTTGTAATTACTTTTATATTAGTGTTAAATGACCCCTAACTTGTATTTTGATTAGAATAAAAGCGCATTTGCTTGAAAACAAGCAAATCTCAAGTGTAAGGGTATATGATGAGGCGAAAAATGATCCATTTTTAGGGGGTCATTTAAGTCGGAATTTGAATTTATTTGATCAAATATTGCCCTAAATCGTTCCTTTTGTGATTTTAGGTACTTTTGGAGTGGATTCTGGAAAAGGAAGCATTTTGGACGTTTTTGGAGCATAAAAGTGAAGAAAATGGCAAAGTCTTAATTTTCCTTGCTGCGAACAGTACCTGACGGCGTCAAGAGCATTTTGATGACGGCGTCAAGAGCAAAAGTGGTGACGGTCCAGTAGATATGTGACGGCGTCAAAGCATGGCCGTCAAGAGTAAAAGTGGTGACGGCCCAGAACAACATTACACATGACGGCGTCAGATCTGGATCTAGGCAATCCGATTTTATTATGGGCGGCGGGTTTACGGCGTCAGAATTTTCTTCTTGACGCCGTCACCTTAGAAAATCTATATATAGTCTTTGTAATTTTCATTCAAAAAGAAGGACAATATTAGGGACGACTTGAATAAACCCTAGCACGAGTTTTACAGTATTTTCAAGGGTTTTCACCCCTTGAATCCTTCCATGTTCAGTTAAGATAAGTATCCTTTCAATTCATTCAATATATCTATGTGTTGTTTGAATATATCTTACGCTTGTCTTGATTTTAACATGCTAGGCTAGATCTTTTGTGTGTTTGCTTAGATGTAGTGAAACCTAGATGTTGATTATGGGTTGATTGCTTGTTTATAGTTGTTACGGATGAATGATTTCGATGTTAGGCTTAAGAAAATTGGCAGACTTCCATAGTGTAACTTGCTTGAACGTCTTAAGAAACATGAACCAATGCGTACTATGTTTTTATGGTTGTATTTAATGCATGAGCGAATTCTAGTGATCCCATGTTAGGAGCTTCTTGCAGGCTCGACATTGGAGTGAAGTTGGAGCTTATAGAGTTGGGGAAATGCGTACGCCACCCCATGATTGGTATTAAGGAATATAACCCATCATCCACGCAACTGTAACAAACTATCAACCTGTAAAAGATATCTAGGGAGTAATGAAATCTAAGTAAACATATTTTTCCCATTTATTGTTCACACCACTAGTTTAATTAGTTTTATTTTCATTTTTTTGTTATTTTATTTCGATTGCATTTTAGTTATTGGGTTAGTTGATTAGCAACTAATTCCGCCCACTCCTCTACAACCCGAGATTTTTAATTGCTTTTCATAAAATATAAAAATACAAAAAGAATCATCCCTCACCTCTAGACCTAGTTTTTAGGCTTTTTTATCCTAGCGACACTATTCCTGTGTTGAACGATCAATCCCCCGGTACTTGTCACTATACTATACTACAACGATCAGGTACACTGCCTGGTGGGGGTTGTAAGCTTCTTGAGATCCCTCGAGAGGTAAAGCCTGGTGCAATTCCCACGCATCATCATTTCATCATTTGTGTGGACGTTGGTGGATTTTTGTGATTTAATTCTTACCAGCGAGTTGGCATGTCTTAGTAGAGGGTTGGCAGGATTTTTTTAGCGAGTTGGGGTAGTGTTTCGGCGCTTTGCTATTTTGGGACTCTAAGCCAAAACGCTAGACAGTGACATTTCTGTCTTATTATTCTAGCGAGTTGAGGAAGCTAGCGAGTTGGTGTAGTTAGAGGTTTGATCTGTTTAGCGTGTTACTATTTCTAGCGAGTTGGTTTTGTTTTAGCGAGTTGATCTATTGTGTGGTGTTCCAGCGAGTTGAGGTTCCTGTTTCTAGCGAGTTGACGATACTAGCGAGTTGGTGTGGTTAGCGATTTGTTTAGCCTAGCGAGTTACTATCTCCAGCGAGTTAGTGTGATCAGAGGGTTGATCCTGTGTAGCGAGTTGATCCTTTTCTCGCGAGTTGGTCTATTTTTAGCGAGTTGATTTATTTTGTGGTGAGTTGATCTGTTTCAGAGTGTTGATCTGGTTCAGCGAATTGGTCAATATTTCAGCGAGTTAGTGTTCCATCTTGTTGTATAGTGGCGAGTTGTGGAGTGGTTTTAGTGACTTGGTTCAGTAACATTAGTGAAACTTGTGTGCTATTGCGACTTAAGTTGTTACGACTAATTCAACAATAACTTGACATTGTGAGGCTACACTTACGACTTGACTTGTTATTTGTTGAGCGGTTATAAATTGACTTGTTGCAACCAAACACGAATTACACTTGTGTTTAAAACTTGGTACTAAGACTTACTCACTTACCACAGCATGGCAAGCACTTCCTCTGATGACATTCAAGCTGCAGTGTCACAAACCACTAACTTCCCCTTAGGATAGAATACCATACTAACTTAGATTAGGCCCTCACTAGCATCCTAGGATTAGAAATGCCTTACTAACTTAACTTAGGCCCTCATTAGAGCACACTAGGATTAGAAATGCCTATAGGATTTTCCCGAGTTAAATTTTTGCTTTAATATATCATTATAACCTAACTAACCCTCATACAAGCTCACGTATCCACCTATGCCAACCACTACTATGTTTACTTGATGTAAACACCCCAGTACGCCAAGTCAAGGTAATAAACATATTTTCACTAAGAAAACTAGTACTATACTACCCTATACTTGCTAGAAAATCCTAAATGCACTTACGTGTTTACAATTAACTTTAAAACCCTAACTGCCTATCTGAACTTACATGCAAAGTGCTTAGGACTTAGTTATAAGTTAGAATAGATATTTTAGGATATATTAGAACCTTTAGGATATAGTACAACCCCTAGAAACTTAGGTACAAGTCATATAAGCACAAAACCGTAATTAGGTCATAACTTCCTAAAACTAGGTCAAAACTAGGTTAAAACTTTGTCATAAGCTACCATCACTTAGTATAAGCTACTAATAGTTACTAAACATCGTTAGGACCTTAGTTAAGATACTAAAACATAGATAAAACCCTAAACACTTATAAAACAAAACTAGATTAAAACTTGACCTAAACACCTAAACTATACTACTTAAACACCTTAATATGAACAAGCTACTACCCTAGCACCTTAATATACCTAAGCTAGCACCCTAGCACCTCCAAGAACCCAAGCAAGGAGGTGCATCACCTCCTTGTCACCACCTTTGCTCGAACCGCCTTTCATGGCTTTATACCACAACAACCGGCCTACTCAGCCCCCTAGCTACCACCATAGGCCGTCCTTGTCACCTTCTAGCCTTACCACATCACCCCATAGCCATGCTTTCTCAGCCCCCCCTCCCATGCTTGACACCTAGGCAGCTGTTTTCCCCCAAACCGCCTCTACGCAACTATAAATACCCCCTCTCCTCTCATTCTTCCACACACCTCTCCTCTCCCTCTCTATCTCTTATTTCTGTAATACTAAGTGGTTAGAAGCAATAGGAAGCAAGTAGCTAGGCCTTGGTTTGGTTGTGTTGCGTTTTGAAGTCGTGCGAGCCAAAGGAAACCCTAGAAACCTTAGCACCTTAGTTCAGCCCTCCCCCGACCTAGGTAACCTTTAATTTGCGTCCAATTAGTCTTAGAATAGGTTTAGATGCTTAGTACATGCTTTAGATAGTTGCTAGATTGCCATGCATGCATGTTTACTCTCGTTACCCTAGTTTTAGGTCGAATTACATGTTTACATGTTATATAGCTTTCCTACATGATATAACTTGCATTATGTGACTTATTTGAACTTACATGAGTTAGATTTAAGCTTAGAAACTAGATTACCATGCTAGAATTAGAATTATATGCATTTAGGACTAGTTTTGCAAATTATTACATGCATAGGATTATATATTGTAAATGCCTGAAACTATAAAGTCTAGGGACTGTTTTTGACATTTCCTAGAAGATATTAGTGTAAGGACTAAGTTTGCAATATATTAAACCTTAAAATAAACTAATAAAACAAATATAAAACTAAAAGGACTAAAACTGCAAATAGTATAAACATAAGGGTAAAAAGGGTAAATAATAGAAATTAGTATAACTTAGGAACTATATGTGCTATTTCTCTAAATATGATAGTTTAGGGACTAAATATGCAATAGTTAGAAAGTTATATGCCTATTTGTTATAAGTTTATAAGTTTAGGGTAGAAAACGTAAATATATATATATATATATATATATATATATATATATATATATATATATATATATATATATATATATATATATATATATATATATATATATAAGGTAAAAATGGACTATTTTCATAAAATATAAAAATCTATTTAAGTTAGAAGCATAACACAATACTAGAGAGCTTCATGCGAGGAGTACTATGTAGATATTTCGTTTTGACGAGTTTGTTGGGTTTACAAATTAAAGTGCCCTGACTCCTCGAACGATTATTGCATATACTTCTGAGATATGATGGCCTGAACGGTGTTATGTTATAACTAAACCCTAATAACAACATAACTCATTAATAGGGAACTTTGTGTGAGGAGTATTAACTTCCGAATTATGATTGCCCGAACGGTATTATGCTGATCACATAATACAATAGTAGGGAGCTTAATGTGAGGAGTCATATACTTCTGAATTACAATGGCCCGAACAATGTTATGTTATATATATAAAAACCTAAATAAAAATTAGTTAAGAAAACCTAGACTAAGACTTGACATACGCACACCCACACTACCCCAGGATACGTGAGTAAGTTGTCTAAACCCCTACTTAAACTAGCTAGAGACTCAGGTGAGTTTTCATAGCCTCACACCCTTTTAAATATACAATGAGTGTATACCCAGATTCACTAATCTGTAAAACCGTTTAGAAAAGCGCGCACAACCTCCCCGGCAGCGGCGCCAAAAATTGATTGGCTCCAAACGGTCAACCTAAACTGACCAAGGAATGGTCAACAAGGTCAAACAGCCTAGAGTCAATGCTCAGTGGAATATAGTGTTTCCCCGGGTCATTATGTCCCAACGAGGTGTGATGGTTATAAACGGTTTTGTGATCGGGTGAATCTGGACGGGAAAGGGGTTGTGAGTGATTATACTAAGGAATCTACAAGGAAATAGCTTAAACAAGATATATGAATAAGACTGTAAAATTTAGAAAAACCAGAAACGTTTAAAACTTAAAACGCGTACGTTCACGTTTGAATAAAACGTAAACGTACGAAATAAAACGTAAAAACTGAAATCTGAAAACACCCAGGGGGTGAAAATGACTTTTTTACAAACTAAAAGATAAAAGGAAATTTTTAGAAAAAGAAAATAAATTTTTACACTAATTAATTATTTATTATTAACTAATTACTATTTAATACTTATTATTAATATTAAAAACACTTAAATATAATTTAATACTAATTAAATACTAGAAAAATGAAAATAAAATTTCTAAAATTATAAAATAACTAAAAACAAGTTTTAAAAATAAAAATAAGTATTTTTGTCTTTTTATGAATTTTCTATTAATTAATTATTAATTATCTAATTAAACTATTTTAAATTAAAAAAAATAGAAAATGAACAGTAAAAATTACAAGAAAATTTCTAAAATTATTTTACATTATATAAAATCTAGGAAAAATATAAAAACTAGGTTTTACTTAATAAAAACTAATTATGCTATTTTAAACTAATTATTAATTAATAATTAATAAAACTAAGATTAATTCTAATAAATACTAAATGATAAAATGAAAATCTGAGAAAATTACTATAAATACTTTAATATGAAAGGAAATTAAGAAAAATATAAAAAAGCTAAGTTCTTAATAAATATATAAAAATGAAAATTAAAATTTAATTTACATTAAATAGAAACTATCACTTAAAATTACTTTGTTTTTTCTGGATTTTTATTTTAGAAAACTTTTTTACAACTAAAAACATGAACTTTTTATAAAAACAACTTTAGTGGAACTTAAAAATAAGCAAAGTATAAGCTATTTTACCAACAGTTGACTTTTGTTGACCAAGGGGCAAAATAAGCTGAAATGACCAAGAGTGGGGCCCACAATGGGTAATTATGGTTTACTTGACTTCTTTGAACATGATGAAGTTGGAAAAATCCAAAGTTGACCACAAAATAAGCAATTAAGCTAACAATAAGCACATGTAATCTTATATGAACTCAGAAACTGGGACAGACTTTTGTGCTTGATTCAAGTGGGGTACACAGGATTTCAGGTCAATCAAAGGGTCAAAACATGGTGCCTACCAGGGGGGGGGGGGTTGAAATGAACCAAGGTTGGGCTTGTGGACCCACTGGGGTGATCAGAAAACCACCACCAAGTGGTGGTGGTGGGGGTGTTAACTGCTGCAGCAGGGGAGTGATGCCCCCTGCAAATGTCTTTGGGGCTAAGTGGGGCCCAGGGTAAAATTTGCAAAAATACAAGGATGATGGGAACTTAAAGCTGAGGTGTAATACTACTACTCCGAAAAATTTCAAGGCATGACTCAAAACACAAAATTCAAATAAATTCCCACAAGAAATGGAAATTCTGCCTAACCCACAAATTTGACTTTTTCCAAAAACTTGTGATGAGGCGAAAAATGATCCGTTTTTAGGGGGTCATTTAAGCCCGAATCCGAATTTATTTGATCAAATATTGCCCTAAATCGTTCCTTTTGTGATTTTAGGTACTTTGGGTGTGAAATCTGGAAAAGGAAGCAATTCGGACGTTTTTGGAGCATAAAAGTGACGAAAACGCCAAAGTCTTAATTTTCCATGCTGGGAACAGTGCATGACAGCGTCAAGAGGAGTTCCCTGACGGCGTCAAGAGTAAAATTCCATGACGACCCAGAAGAGTTTTGACGGCGTCATGAAGGTAGGGCGTCAAGAGTAAAAGTCATGACGGCCTGGAAATGTTTTGTACTTGACGGCGTCAAATGTAGATCTAGGCAGTCCAAGGATTGTTTTGGCGGCGAGGTGACGGCGTCACCTATTTGGTCTTGACGCCGTCAGACCCCTTTTTCTATATATAGTTTTCTAATTTTTCACATTTAAGGAGAGAAGTTTTGGGAGAAACCCTAAGTACGATTTTGGTGTAACTTTACAGGTTTTTCAAGGGTTCCAACCCCTTGATACGTTGCATGATTAATCAAGATAAGTGTTCTTCTAATTCAATCAATATGTCTATGTGTTGGTTGTCTATATCATGTTCTTGTCTTAACTCTATCATGCTAGGCTTGATCTATCTTGTGTTTGCTTAGATCTAATGAAACTTAGATATTGATTATGTGTTGATTACTTGTTTATTCTTGTCTTGGATGAATGATTTATATGTTAGGCTTAAGAAAACTGGCAGATCTCCAATTGGTAACATGCTTGAACGTCTTAAGAAACATGAACCAACGCGCACTAGGTCTTTATTGGTTGTATTTAATGCATGAGCCACTGTTTACAAATCCCTATAGTTGTGCTGGGCATGGTGTAGGAGGAGATAAGAGCTCATAGAATTGGGGAGTTATGTGTGCCACCCCATGAATGGTATTAAGGAATATGATCCGTCATCCATGCATTTATAACAAGTAATTAACGTGTAAAAGATATCTAGGGAGTAGTGAAATCTAAGTAAACACATTTTCTCCAATTACTGCTCACAACCTTAGTATAAATTAGTTTATTTTTATTTCTAGTATTTTATTTTGATTGCATCTTAGTATTGGGTTAGTTGAATAGCAACTAATTCCGCCCAAATCCTTCAAACCCGAGATTTTAATTTGCTTTCCATAAAATATAAAAACACAAAAAATAATCATCCCTCACCTTTAGAACTAGTATTTAGGCTTTCTAATCCTAGCGATACTATTCCTAAGCTGAACGATCAATCCCCCGGTACTTGTCACTGTACTATACTACAACGATCAGGTACACTGCCTGGTGGGGGTTGTAAGCTTCTCGAGATCCCTCGAGAGGTAAAGCCTGTTGCGATTCCCACGCATCAAGTTTTTGGCGCCGCTGCCGGGGAATAGTTATTGTCTAGGTTAGAATTCCTTTTTATTAGGTCTACTTGCTAGATTCCTTTCTAGTAAGATTTTATTTTTATTTTTTTAGGTTTTCTTTAGTCTATCTCATTTCTTTGTGCTTTTGTTCGTAACTCTTTACCATCCGACATCATGGAAGGTGGTAACATCTTTGAACCCGTCATCCCACCACAACAAAACCCACCATTAGAACCCCTTAGGCCCCGAACCTTAGGAGAGTATTCCTAACCTAGCCACCAAGGCTACCGAAACACCATTGAGCTCACCGGAGCCAATGTGACCCCCTTGCGATCCGACACCATCCGGTTGGTGCAAAGCGGATGTGCATTCCATGGACTTCGTTCCGAAGATCCAAACCAACATCTTAAGGACTTTCTCAAAATCGTAGATTCCATAGACCTAGGTGTTAAAACTAGAGAGACCACCCGTTTACGCCTATTCCAATTCTCTCTACGGGATCAAGCTAGTCAATGGCTTGAGCGTTTACCCACGGGATCCATCACCACATGGGATGATCTCACCACTCGTTTCCTTGCTCAATTTTTCCCACCGGGGAGAACTACTAAGCTTAGAAATGACATCTTGATGTTCCAACAACGTCAAAATGAATCTCTTTATGAAGCATGGACTCGTTTCAAGGACTTACTCCAAAAAGTCCTTCATCATGGCATAGATCTTTGGCTCCAAGTCCAAATTTTTTATGACCATATCGACATCTCCACGAGGCGAGCCATTGACCAATCGGCCGGTGGTAAGCTACGTGATCTTAGTGCGGAACAATCATGGGAACTCATAGAAGATCTTGCTCTCTATGACAACGAAAGTTGGAATGATCCCCGTGATTTGAACAAAACGGTCAAGGCAATATCTTTGCCTTCGAACAATTCTAGCACTCCCGACCGTAGGATCATGGAACTTGAGGACCAAGTCAAGTTTCTCATGAAATCTTGCGAAGCTCCGAAGCCTTCAAGCCAAGTGAACAAAATCACTTCTTCATGCGAATTATGTAGTGGTCCCCATGACACTCATGATTGTGTGGAACTCCCCGGAACAGCTTTTGCGGACTACGCATCCACGCATACCGATGAAGCGGGAGATAAGTGGTACACTTTCAAGCCCGAGCCAAACACTTACGGTGATTCATACAACCCCTCATGGAAAAATCACCCAAACCTTAGGTGGAAACAAAATCAACCCAACTCCTCCAATCCGCTTAATCGTTACCAACCAAACGGTCCACCATCCAACCGTACTTTCAACAACAATCCTTCTAACAACTATGGTAGTACCAACAATCTTGAAGGATTGATGTCAAAGTTTATGGCATCTCAAGAAGCTCGCATATCTAAGTTTGAAGCCGATTTTAAACAAAAGCAAAGCGAGATGACCACTAGAATTGATGCATTGTTGAAAGTTCTCAATGACCGAGAAATGGGAGCACTCCCAAGCGACACGGTCAAGAATCCGAAACTAACCATTAATTCCATATCCTCAGTTTCGTCACCCACTTCGTGTCCACAATACTACTCGGTTAAATCAACGAGCACGTGTTTCAAACAAAACCAAGTTCTCCAAAAGGACCAATCAAATAAAACACCCACTATAGAACCGGTCAAAAGCATAGTTGAAACACCTCTTACACAAGACCTTGACGATGAATTCAAAGAACTTCACATTGAACGCCCCGTCATTGATGTCTTAGCGCGTGCTCCTTACTATAGTGCCCTCCTAGAAAAATATGAGAAGTGTAAGCTAGGTAAAAATGGGACTGCCTTCGTTCAAAACAAATTGCCTAAAAAGCTTGATGATCCGGGTATATTTGTTTTGCCTTGTAAGATAGGAAGATCCGAAGCTTTCGACACACTAGCCGATTTAGGGTCAAGCCTCAACTTGATTCCCTTATCCTTATTCACCGCTCTTAAGCTAGGAAAGTTAGAGGAAACGGAGGTATTGATAGGGCTAGCGGATGGGAGTATTGCCCACCCGGTTGGAATGATTAAGGATGTAGTTGTTCACGTAGGAAAGTTAACTATATTAGCGGATTTTCACGTCCTAGACCTGGTTAGTGACACTACATGCCCATTATTGGTAGGAAGAGGATTTTTAGCAACCGCTAGTGCCATGATAGATTGTAAGGAGTCTAAGATAGCGGTAGGTGAAGGCGATACTTGGTCGGTGTACGATGTAAAGAAGCATAGTTATGATTGTGATGATGAACCGACACCGCATTGGGTGGAGATGAATAGGAGACCGTCTAGATATGGACCTTGGATAGAAAGGAACTTTATAGGACCTCAATGCCCATTTTATCTAGAGAAAGATTTCGTTGAAAAGACACATTCGGTATAACAACTCATAGCTAGAGATGAAGAGCTAGACCCCTTTGAGGACCCCTTGGTCTTTAGGAAGATGATTGAGTTCTTAAGCGTAATGCCTATTAACATAGAGATGAATAAGTGGAAAAGAGAGGGAGATAAGTGTAAATGGAGGTGGGACAAGCCACCTAAAGAAGGTGACGGATCATGGCATATGAGGATGACTTTGTATGATCCGGATGGAGAAAAGTTTGAAAGGTCATACCATACTAAGGAAACCGATAGGAAGTTGAAACCTAAGTTTGATCCCAAGGATGTCCTCAATGAGGAACTCACCCGTATCACGTAGTAACCCATGACCTTGAGTCTAGCTACAAGACTCGTAAATAAAGAAAAGCGCTTCTTTGGAGGCAACCCATGTTTTGTGTGATTTTATTTGTTTGAATGTTATTTGTTTCCGTATGCATGCTTTATTTTTATTGTTGGTAGATCGTGTTTCTAAACTAAAATGTGGAAATACTTTACTTTGTTTTTTTGGCCTAGTCTTAACTCCACTTAAAGGTATTTTTGTAAAAGATAAGTGTAAGGGGAAACCCCAAATATGTTTTTAAGAAACAAACCGATCATGATTCTCCACAATATTAAATGAACATGTATATTCGTACTTGTTAGAGTCAAATGCTTGTATTGAGTCATAATGAAGTTTTGCAGGATTTTCCAGGAAGTAGAACCAAGTTTTTCCAGAAATTTTCCGGAAACTTAACATAAGGATTTTTGCAGGTCAATTCTGACGGCGTCAGGGGTTTACTCTTGACGGCGTCAGGAGTAAAAATCTGGAAATTTTACCAGTTTTGTTTTTCTAACGGAGTCTTATGGTTTTTGTGAATTATTAAGTTTTATAATCTCCAGGAGATCTGCAAACTTCATTCCACAAGCATTATATCTTATCTTGTTTTCTAGGATTTAGTAACTTATATAGGATGCCGCCGATTTTACGCGAGGTTGTCTTGTCTATTTTGTCAGGTTTTACAGGTTATGTATGACAAGAAGATGATTTATATTCTGGAAGGGAAGCTTTGATTGTTCATTTTCTTGGAGGAAGATTTAACCTGGCCATCCTATTATCCATACCGAGCGAATCAGGGGAGTATTTGATTTCATTCTCTTTACTTGTTCACTTTTACATTCTTTACTTGAACATTGGGGACAATGTTCATCTTAAGTGTAAGGGGAGGGTAAAAAGATGATACCTTACATATGCACTTTCGCTTGAGTTTGTTTTGTTTAATAGTGGAAGTGTAATAAAACTATGAGAAATACTTGTTAGTGTAATTTTAGCGCCAAATTTAAAATTTTTTACAACATTTAGGAGTGAAACTTTAGCCATAGCAAGCGTCTCATGGATAGGAGATTGTATGACTAGCACATAACCGTATATTAAGAAAAATTTTCCACCCAAATATGTGAGGTTCGCCTTTAGATTTGATAGGAAAAACATTCATTGTTAGTGCTTATGAGTGTACCGGTAGCATTTAGATTCTAGAACTTGCGTTAGTGATGCATCCCGAGACCGCTAGTGAGACTACATTCGTGTGGTAGGATTTACTACATGATAAGAGGCATTAGGATCACCCTTGTGTTAAACCCGTATTATAATTACTTGACCATTTAAGTCATATTACTTGGCTAGTTAAGTCAACTAATTTTTCTCACACCCTTAGCGTTGTACTCATTTTTAGTACACGAAACCCCTAGTATTTTACTTAAAGGAAGAATTTGTTACACCCCACTTAAATGTACAACCAAATCGCCTTAGCCTTCCGTGTATGCGCTCATTTTTAGTGCATTATTGTTATTTGTTAAACCCTAAGTTAACTTTCTAATTGATTACATAGTTGCTAAGTCGAGTCATATCCTTGTACATATTGTTTTGGGACGATTGGGACTCATGGGTAAGTACTTATTTATGGAGTAATGGGGAAGAACATCATATTATTACCCCCATATGTACGTTAATCTTAAAAGTGCTCCAAGTGTTTTGATTTTCTTAATTCGAGTCATTAGATTAGTTTAATGTAAAGTATGTAAAAATTCAAGTGTAAGGGGAATGTTCAATCCCCGATGATGTATTATTTTGGATGGTAGGGTAAGAGTGTATGCAAAAAAAAAAAAAAAAAAAAAAAAAAAAAAAAAAAAAAATCGAAAAAATCAAGAAAAAGAAAAGAAAAAAAAAAAAAAAAAAAAAAAAAAAAAAAAAAAAAATCGAAAAAATCAAGAAAAAGAAAAAGAAAAAAAAAAAAAAAAAAAAAAAAAAAAAAAAAAAAAAAAACATACGAACTACCATCCCGTTTTATTCTATGTTCATTTTATGTTTTTGTTATTTTTCATTTATTAGCATAAGTCGAGTCTAGTCTTGGCTTAGCAATGCCACATTGTACATGTAATTAACCAAGATTGTTAACTCGCCACCAGTAAAACTTCCTTTATCCAACAAAACCGTGTATTTCATATCCCTACACCTAACGTTACAACCCTTTAAAAAGACCTCTTTGATAGTTTATCCTAGGTGCTTACGCCATGTGGTGGAGGTTTGATCCTTTCCCAAGCCTATGGTAATCTATTTTGCTATGACAGGTAGTGAGAGATATCTTCCGTTTTCATATTGTAATTTACACTTTATTACACCCGAGATATGTGAGTATCTAAACACTATTTGTGAGGTGCTTGTGTATGACCTCCGTGCTTGTCTATTGGTCTTTAGTGGAACAATTATTTGTTGTAATTACTATTATATTAGTGTTAAATGACCACTAACTTGTATTTTGAGTAGAATAAAAGCGCATTTGCTTGAGGACAAGCAAATCTCAAGTGTAAGGGTATATGATGAGGCGAAAAATGATCCGTTTTTAGGGGGTCATTTAAGCCCGAATCCGAATTTATTTGATCAAATATTGCCCTAAATCGTTCCTTTTGTGATTTTAGGTACTTTGGGAGTGAAATCTGGAAAAGGAAGCAATTCGGACGTTTTTGGAGCATAAAAGTGAAGAAAACGCCAAAGTCTTAATTTTCCATGCTGGGAACAGTGCATGACGGCCTCAAGAGTAAAATTCCATGACGACCCAGAAGAGTTTTGACGGCGTCATGAATGTAGGGCGTCAAGAGTAAAAGTCATGACGGCCTGGAAATGTTTTGTACTTGACGGCGTCAAATGTAGATCTAGGCAGTCCGAGGATTATTTTGGCGGCGAGGTGACGGCGTCACCTATTTAGTCTTGACGCCGTCAGACCCCTTTTTCTATATATAGTTTTCTAATTTTTCACATTTAAGGAGAGAAGTTTTGGGAGAAACCCTAAGTACGATTTTGGTGTAACTTTACAGGTTTTTCAAGGGTTCCAACCCCTTGATACCTTGCATGATTAATCAAGATAAGTGTTCTTCTAATTCAATCAATATGTCTATGTGTTGATTGTCTATATCATGTTCTTGTCTTAATTCTATCATGCTAGGCTAGATCTATCTTGTGTTTGCTTAGATCTAATGAAACTTAGATATTGATTATGTGTTGATTACTTGTTTATTCTTGTCTTGGATGAATGATTTATATGTTAGGCTTAAGAAAATTGGCAGATCTCGAATTGGTAACATGCTTGAACGTCTTAAGAAACATGAACCAACGCGCACTAGGTCTTTATTGGTTGTATTTAATGCATGAACCACTGTTTACAATCCCTATAGTTGTGCTGGGCATGGTGTAGGAGGAGATAAGAGCTCATAGAATTGGGGAGTTATGTGTGCCACCCTATGAATGGTATTAAGGAATACGATCCGTCATCCATGCATTTATAACAAGTAATTAACGTGTAAAAGATATCTAGGGAGTAGTGAAATCTAAGTAAACACATTTTCTCCAATTACTGCTCACAACCTTAGTACAAATTAGTTTATTTTCATTTCTAGTATTTTATTTTGATTGCATCTTAGTATTGGGTTAGTTGAATAGCAACTAATTCCGCCCAAATCCTTCAAACCCGAGATTTTAATTTGCTTTCCATAAAATATAAAAACACAAAAAATAATCATCCCTCACCTTTAGAACTAGTATTTAGGCTTTCTAATCCTAGCGACACTATTCCTAAGCGGAACGATCAATCCCCCTGTACTTGTCACTATACTATACTACAACGATCAGGTACACTGCCTGGTGGGAGTTGTAAGCTTCTCGAGATCCCTCGAGAGGTAAAGCCTATTGCGATTCCCACGCATCAACTTGAAAATTGACTTTCTTGAACTTTAATCACATTTTACTGATTATACATGAAGTTATGAGCTATGTTTTGATTATTTAGGACTAACTTAACAATCATAGTAACTAATGTGATAGTTTTGAGGACACAAACCCCTCACAGTTAACTGTGAGGGAAATTACCTAGTGATTTTGACTTTTAGCAGTTAGGACATGGAGTTGAGACTCTAAATGACTTATCCTAACCTAATGCAATATACCTAAGACAAGTTTTCAACAAAACAACCTCAAGAATGCATGAAACAAGCATCAACCAAACACCCCTTAAGAAACTGAAATAACAAATTTTCAAATCAAGAGACTGTTTTTACATAAAAACTTGATGCATACAGTTAAGACAAGCTAGGATAAATCTATTTAAGCACAAACATACTGATAATAACAACAATAACCTATGAGTTCCAATAAGCATTTTTCAACAGTGAAAATAGAAATTTGATCAACTCTAGAATTTAATGAACAAGTGTGAAACTTTAAACATAATTTCCACTAACATATACCTAATAAACACAAAAACACAGAAATGAGAGCTATAAGCTTATTCTACAGTAATATGCAATAAAGTAATAAAAAGGCTTACAAGTGATAAAGACTGAGAACCATGGAACCAAGGTACCACTACTAACCTAACACCTCCCCTGAGGTACTACAACCATGGAAATCCAAAGTATACCCTGCTTCCTTTCTTCTTTCTTCATGTACACAGATTTTTGAATTTCCTATTTATTTTTCTTGAATTTTTGGTATTTTTGAGTTTTTATACCAAACTTGCTTTTAATGCTATGAAAGCTTTGACAATCTTTTAAATAAACTTAAATAAGCTTGAACAAGCAGAATGCAACAGGATTTAACTCTTAACACACAATTTGGAATTTTGATTAAAAATTACAATTTGAGAATTAAAACTAAAAACTGGGAATTAATAACTGAAAAGGATTACAAAGGTATTGATAATGACTAATACAGTGAATTTAAGCTAAAAATTACACTTAGAAAGGAAAATTTACTAACACGACATAAAAACTATACTAAACTAAATTATTGCTAACTAACTAATTGCTTCTGCTTCTCTCTTCACTCTTATACACCATAGTGGGTCCCAATGTAAATCCCAGCAACTTGTATGACTTTTTGACCACTTTTGCTCAATTTCCCATTTTGGCGGGAAAATTATTTTGGCAGATTGGGGTTTGCTTGTAAGACTTTTGGAGGTAATAAATGTGGTTTGGAGGTTAGTGTTTGGAGGGGGAACATAGTATGGGAGGTCTGAGGAGCAGAGGAGGGGGGAGGTTAAGTGTGTAAGGGAGTAGCAGGCAAGTTGGGTGTGAGGTGGAAGAAGGAGTCAAACGGGATGTTGACTGGGGGTGTTTTTTTTATTTAAAATGGGAGGTGGGTCAGATTGTGTGGGCTTGGGAAGGGTTAGTTTGGTGGGCTGGGGTAGTATCATGGATCAGGTTTGTGGTTTTGGGCTTAGGATAAGAAAGGGTCCATTTGGTATTTATTTCAAGTTTCAAAATAACAAGGACCATTCATGTAATTAACTGAAACATGAGGCTGAAAATGTCACTTTCCAAAATATTGTCCTAAGGGTTGAATTTGCCATACTTGAATTATCTAAGGACCCATGATGATAATTTTTTCATTTAAAAATACCAGGGGACCAATTTTGACAAGTTTGCAAAGTAAAGGGACCAAACATGTAATTTCCACAAACATTTATCCCAAGGGACATAATTGTCAACTTTTGATTTTCAAAAACTTTTTTTGACTTTTCAATCCAAAAATATTTCCCAGGGACCAAATCTGACAATTTCTGAAATTTCAGGGACTAATTTTGTAAATTTCCAAAACTTTTCCAATTTTTCACCAAAGGACAAAATATGACAACTTATGATTGTAAAAGGACCTTTGGTGATAATTTTTCATATTTTGAATAACCAGGGACTAATTTTGTAATTTTATGAAAGTTGGGGGACTGAAACTGCCAATTTTGCGAACTTTGTACGTTTTTCATCTGTTTTTACTTATTTTGCATCTAAAACATATAAAACACAATTTTGAAATATTTTTAGTATTTTGATGCATTTCTGAGTGTTTTTGTATGTTTTGCAGTTCAGATTTGACCAAAAATGATGAGTGTTTGAGCACTCATCAATCCCCCACACTAAACTATTGCTAGTCCCTAGCAATAACTGTTTTGAAAACTTGATGGATTTTAAACTCTTTACCAAAAGCCATCACTTCTGGAGTAGCCCGGTGTGAGAACTGTGGTACACCTGATAACCGTGTGATTTTGAGCAAACCACCAGCTGTCAACGGATTTGATTAGTCTTTACCAAAAGCCGTTTGCTTCTGGACTAGCCAACTCTTGATGGAATAGTCAACATCTTGGTGAGCTGATTACCAATTATGGATTTTCCACTGCCTTTACCACAAGCCATAATCTTGCGGGCTAGCCAACTTATTCGCGTTTTAGGATATGGCGAGTTGATGTACCATACAATTTTGGGCAAATTGCAAGCCATAAACGGATTTGAGATGTCTTTACCAAGAGCCGTTTGCTCCTGGACTAGCCAATCCCTTTTGTCGGTTAGACAAGGCGGACTGATTACCACAAAAATTTTGAAGCACCAGTGAAAAAAATTTAAAAATTTTTGAAATTTTGGCCAAAAACGGGGGTATTATATAGTAAAATGTGATAAAATTCGCTAGATTAGCGAAATACCCCCCCACACTTAGCATGAATATTGTCCTCAATATTCAAAGTCCCGGCTATTATGCTGACATTTTGAACGTAAAAGGGCAACATTACAAGCTAAGCGTGGAAAACACCATTTTGTTTTTCACTTCATTTGTAACCATAGCATGGGGGACTCCCCCACACTTAGGGTGAAAACCCTATAAGAATGCTACTGTTTTTGTTTACCGAGTCGCTAGCTTGACTCGACCCCGAATTCATTTGTCCTTGGGGAAGCATGATGTGGAAAAAACAATCTCAATCGGACTTTCATTCAAGATGTTTGGACAAACATTTGAAGCACGTGAAAGTTCCACACCGATGAGATATGTATCCGGCTCAAGATAATGATACATGAAAATGCCGGGATCAAAGATAGTGTCTTCATTCCCGAAGGAATGAAGAACAGGAGAAGTCACCCGATAGGTGAAGAAAGGAAGAAAGATCTTGATGACAATCAAGATTGATTCATCATCATCAGAAAGAGAATTCATGATTGGTGTATCATGAATCTCATCATTTAGGCTTGTATGATCTAGACATATGGGTGGGAGGGTTGGGATTTTGATATCAATCAAATTCTCAAGGTTGAGAATATTTCCCTCCGGAAAACAAAGATCAACTTTGTCTAGATCAAAGTGGAAGTTATCATACTCCGGTGGAGATATGATACGAGTGAGTTCACCGGAGAACTCCTCAAAGGTGAATAAATCATATTCGGGGAGAGAAATTTGAGAATGAGAAGTGGTAATGCCACTAATCTTCTCTCCCATATAATCAAAGGTAAAGGCTTCAAACTCCGGAATAGGATCATCGGAGAAAATGTCACTATCCTTAATTAGGATAGGAGATGAAATAGGTTTCATATTGAAAGCCTCAATTTTAGAAATGAGGAGATCGACATTCAATAATGTTGCACGAAGTGCTTCATCATTGATTTCAGTGTCAATCTCGTCATTCTCTTCTTCTAAGCTAACTAGCTTAGAAGGTAATTCTTCCATAAAAACGATGTCTCCACAAGATAACGAATAGTCATCAGTAGAATCGGAGAACATCTGAACATCATCATTCGGGAAGACAAGAGGAGGAGGGATATCACAAATATGATCAAGAGTTCCCTGTGACTCTCTTGGGATTGGAACAAGGTTCTCAACACTAGACTTTATGAATTCGTCCGATTCCCTTTCAGGAACAGTGTCAAGATGCTCGTCCCCCATGCCCAAAGAGTGAGTGGGAACCTCGGGTGTGATAAGAGTGGGTTGAGATGGAATCTCAACTGATGGAATCTCTTCTGATGAACCTGATGAATCTTTATAAAATCCAAGGATATCAATTGTATCCTCATCATCACTGTCATCAGGAATGAAACGAAATCGAGAGCTAGATCTGGCTGCTTTTTCTTTTGCTATTGATTCCCTAATAGATCTTTCATAAGCATCTTGGGAATTTATTTTAGCAGCCTGTTCGTCAGCTAACAATTCTTCCATCGATTTTTGTTTTGGATTATCTGGGGTATGTGTAATTCCTTTCAAATCTTTCACTAAATCCAAAAGATCAAGGAGAAGACTTTGAGGAATTGGTGGAGATGGAGGTTCGTCATAATACGATGTGTCAAAAGTGTTACAAGGAAATGGATTCCTTGTTTGACAATCGGAGTTGAAGTGAGGACCTCCACAGTAATCACAACAGTAACACTGATGTGGCTGTGAGTCGTATGTGCTAAAGTTATAATTGTTATCAGGAAACTGCTCATAGACAAGCGTGTTTCCCGATTGACAATCAGAACTGTAGTGTGAACCACCACAGTACTCACAACAGTAAAACTGCTGAGTATCATGGTGTGGCAGCTGATGGAATAAATCAGTCGTGTCATGGTAAGAATAGGGATCTTGGTTATAGACAGACCCGTTTCCTGACTCTACCATGCCACAACCGGGGCAATTACCACCATTATGAGAACTACCACACCACTGGCAAACCAGAAAGTGTAGATGAGACATAGAAAGAATCAAAAGGTTTGGGAGGGGTAGGAATGAAGAATCAAAGATGTGAGAGGGTAAAGGTGAATATTTTTGGGTTTTTGGATAAACATTTTGTACAAATGAGAAAGAAAATCTCTTTGTGTTTTTGTGTTCGTTGAAAACTGAGTTTAAAATGTTTTCGGGAACGGTTTTGTTTTTATAACAAGAAAATATGAACAAAAGATGGTAAATATACAATGAGTGTATACCCAGATTCACTAATCTGTAAAACCGTTTAAAAACGCGCGCACAACCTCCCCGGCAGCGGCGCCAAAAATTGATTGGCTCCAAACGGTCAACCTAAACTGACCAAGGAATGGTTAACAAGGTCAAACATCCTAGAGTCAATGCTCCGCGGAAAATAGTGTTTCCCCGGGTTGTTATGTCCCGACGAGGTGTGATGGTTATAAAACGGTTTCGTGATCGGGTGAATCTGGACGGGAAAGAGGTTGTGAGTGATTATACTAAGGAATCTATAAGGAAATAGCTTAAACAAGCTATATGAATAAGACTATAAAATTTAGAAAAACCAGAAACCTTTAAAACTTAAAACGCGTACGTTCACGTTTGAATAAAACGTAAACGTACGAAATAAAACGTAAAAACTGAAATCTGAAAACACCCAGGGGGTGAAAATGAATTTTTTACAAACTAAAAGATAAAAGGAAATTTTTAGAAAAAGAAGATAAATTTTTACACTAATTAATTATTTATTATTAACTAATTACTGTTTAATACTAATTATTAATATTAAAAACACTTAAATATAATTTAATACTAATTAAATACTAGAAAAATGAAAATAAAATTTCTAAAATTATAAAATAACTAAAAACAAGTTTTAAAAATAAAAATAAGTATTTTTGTCGTTTTTATGAATTTTCTATTAATTAATTACTAATTAATTATTAATTATCTAATTAAACTATTTTAAATTAAGAAAAATAGAAAATGAACAGTAAAAATTACAAGAAAATTTCTAAAATTATTTTACATTATATAAAAGCTAGGAAAAATATAAAAACTAGGTTTTACTTAATAAAAACTAATTATGCTATTTTAAACTAATTATTAATTAATAATTAATAAAAATAAGATTAATTCTAATAAATACTAAATGATAAAATGAAAATCTGAGAAAATTACTATAAATACTTTAATATGAAAGGAAATTAAGAAAAATATAAAAAAGCTAAGTTCTTAATAAAAATATAAAAATGAAAATTAAAATTTAATTTACATTAAATAGAAACTATCACTTAAAATTACTTTGTTTTTTCTGGATTTTTATTTTAGAAAACTATTTTACAACTAAAAACATGAACTTTTTATAAAAACAACTTTAGTGGAACTAAAAAATAAGCAAAGTATAAGCTATTTTGCCCAATAGTTGACTTTTGTTGACCAAGGGGCAAAATAAGCTGAAATGACCAAGAGTGGGGCCCACAATGGGTAATTCTGGTTTACTTGACTTATTTGAACATGATGAAGCTGGAAAAATCCAAAGTTGACCACAAAATAAGCAATTAAGCTAACAATAAGCACATGTAATCTTATATGAACTCAGAAACTGGGATAGACTTTTGTGCTTGATTCAAGTGGGGTCCACAGGATTTCAGGTCAATCAAAGGGTCAAAACATGGTGCCTACCAGGGGGGGGGGGGTTGAAATGAACCAAGGTTGGGCTTGTGAACCCACTGGGGTGATCAGAAAACCACCACCAAGTGGTGGTGGTGGGGGTGTTAACTGCTGCAGCAAGGGAGTGATGCCCCCTGCAAGTGTCTTTGGGGCTAAGTGGGGCCCAGGGTAAAATTTGCAAAAATACAAGGATGATGGGAACTTAAAGCTGAGGTGTAATACTACTACTCCTAAAAATTTCAAGGCATGACTCAAAACACAAAATTCAAATAAATTCCCACAAGAAATGGAAATTCTGCCTAACCCACAAATTTGACTTTTTCCAAAAACTTGAAAATTGACTTTCTTGAACTTTAATCACATTTTACTGATTATACATGAAGTTATGAGCTATGTTTAGATTATATAGGACTAACTTAGCAATCATAGTAACTAATGTGATAGTTTTGAGGACACAAACCCCTCACAGTTAACTGTGAGGGAAATTACCTAGTGATTTTGACTTTTAGCAGTTAGGACATGGAGTTGAGACTCTAAATGACTTATCCTAACCTAATGCAATATACCTAAGACAAGTTTTCAGCAAAACAACCTCAAGAGTGCATGAAACAAGCATCAACCAAACACCCCTTAAGAAACTGAAATAACAAATTTTCAATGCAAGAGACTGTTTTTACATAAAAACTTGATGCATACAGTTAAGACAGGCTAGGAGAAATCTATTTAAGCACAAACATACTGATAATAACAACAATAACCTATGAGTTACCAATATGCATTTTTCAACAATGAAAATAGAAATTTGATCAACTCTAGAATTTAATGAACAAGTGTGAAACTTTAAACATAATTTCCACTAACATAAACACAGAAATGAGAGCTATAAGCTTATTCCACAGTAATATGCAATAAAGTAATAAAAAAGCTTACAAGTGATAAAGACTGAGAACCATGGAACCAAGGTACCACTACTAACCTAACACCTCCCCTGAGGTACTACAACCATGGAAATCCAAAGTATACCCTGCTTCCTTTCTTCTTTCTTCATGTACACAGATTTTTGAATTTCCTATTTATTTTTCTTGAATTTTTGGTATTTT
Organism: Artemisia argyi; assembly: GCA_030686995.1. NCBI lineage: Eukaryota > Viridiplantae > Streptophyta > Magnoliopsida > Asterales > Asteraceae > Artemisia > Artemisia argyi. The sequence goes on along the minus strand of JARVZY010011632.1, from coordinate 96,648 downwards.
TGAGTTTTTATACCAAACTTGCTTTTAATGCTATGAAAGCTTTGACAATCTTTTAAATAAACTTAAATAAGCTTGAACAAGCAGAATGCAACAGGATTTAACTCTTAACACACAATTTGGAATTTTGATTAAAAATTACAATTTGAGAATTAAAACTAAAAACTGGGAATTAATAACTGAAAAGGATTACAAAGGTATTGATAATGACTAATACAGTGAATTTAAGCTAAAAATTACACTTAGAAAGGAAAATTTACTAACACGACATAAAAACTATACTAAACTAAATTATTGCTAACTAACTACTTGCTTCTGCTTCTCTCTTCACTCTTATACACCATAGTGGGTCCCAATGTAAATCCCAGCAACTTGTATGACTTTTTGACCACTTTTGCTCAATTTCCCATTTTGGCGGGAAAATTATTTTGGCAGCTTGGGGTTTGCTTGTGAGACCTTTGGAGGTAATAAATGTGGTTTGGAGGTTAGTGTTTGGAGGGGGAACATAGTATGGGAGGTCTGAGGAGCAGAGGAGGGGGGAGGTTGAGTGTGTAAGGGAGTAGCAGGCAAGTTGGGAGTGAGGTGGAAGAAGGAGTCAAACGGGATGTTGACTGGGGGTGTTTTTTTCATTTAAAATGGGAGGTGGGTCGGATTGTGTGGGCTTGGGAAGGGTTAGTTTGGTGGGCTGGGGTAGTATCTTGGATCAGGTTTGTGGTTTTGGGCTTAGGATAAGAAAGGGTCCATTTGGTATTTATTTCAAGTTTCAAAATAACAAGGACCATTCATGTAATTAACTGAAACATGAGGTTGAAAATGTCACTTTCCAAAATATTGTCCCAAGGGTTGAATTTGCCATACTTGAATTATCTAAGGACCCATGATGATAATTTTTTCATTTAAAAATACCCGGGGACCAATTTTGACAAGTTTGCAAAGTAAAGGGACCAAACATGTAATTTCCACAAACATTTATCCCAAGGGACATAATTGTCAACTTTTGATTTTCAAAAACTTTTGTTGACTTTTCAATCCAAAAATATTTCCCAGGGACCAAATCTGACAATTTCTGAAATTCCAGGGACTAATTTTGTAAATTTCCAAAACTTTTCCAATTTTTCACCAAAGGACAAAATATGACAACTTATGATTGTAAAAGGACCTTTGGTGATAATTTTTCATATTTTGAATGACCAGGGACTAATTTTGTAATTTTATGAAAGTTGGGGGACTGAAACTACCAATTTTGCAAATTTTGTACGTTTTTCATCTGTTTTTACTCATTTTGCATCTAAAACATATAAAACACAATTTTGAAATATTTTTAGTATTTTGATGCATTTCTGAGTGTTTTTGTATGTTTCGCAGTTCAGATTTAACAAGAAATGATGAGTGTTTGAGCACTCATCAGAGGAGTATTAACTTCTGAATTATGATGGCCCGAACGGTATTATGCTGATCACATAATACAATAGTAGGGAGCTTAATGTGAGGAGTCATATACTTCTGAATTACAATGGCCCGAACAATGTTATGATATATATATAAAAACCTAAATAGTAATTAGTTAAGAAAACTTAGACTAAGACTTGACATACGCACACCCACACTACCCAGGATACTTGAGTAAGTTGTCTAAACGCCTACTTAAACTAGCTAGAGACTCAGGTGAGTTTTCATAGCCTCACACCCTTTTAAATGCTTTTTAAATGTTTTACAAACCCTGTGAGGGGGATACATGCTTTAAAACCAAATACAAGTCTTTGCTTTGGATATTGCACGAGTAAACTAACAGCCATCATTACATAACCCAAAATTCATGAATCTAATTGTTTGGAAGGTTTTATCCAAATGAAAGCGAATATAGTTGATAGATCTATTGGAGTTTGACAACTCCCGTTGGTATTAACACCCCACTAGGTGGTACCAATAAGTACTATATTTGAACCCACTGAAGGTTTAGCTTTGGCAAGTTATCCTTCCCATTCCCTCATGGTTTGGTCTGCAGACCCCATGACCCGGATCGTTAACGTGTGGTTCATGAGCTTAGTGCAATATATCTTATTTCTAAAACTAACCCTTTTCCACACATAGAGTTTAAGCTGAACTCTGTGGAACTTGTATTTACTCTTTACTTTTTAAACCTATGACTCTCACTCAACATACGTGTTGACTTTTAAGCATGTTATCTTAGGTAATTAGGCACTATAGGAACCCTGGCACGGAGAACCACTGGACATGAGGACGTCCAGAATAGTTATCATTCATCAATTTTGTGTCATAAAATGTTTCTTAGGGACCTATGTTTTGGTAAAAGTATATCTTTTTCTGTAAAAACTCTAATGAATAAATGAATGATAACAACATTTTTCAAAAACGTCTCTTTTCGAGTCATTTTCTATTATCTTGTCTTTGTTTCCATGAGTTTTCCATGAGTAATGCCCCAAACACTTTATCCGCTGCGATCAGTGAAAAATGGGGGTGTTACAGATTGGCATCAGAGCCTTGGTTATAGAGAACAAAAGATTTTTCCTAAAACTATAACCACTTTTTCAAAAAGGTCCTCCGTGCCAGAAGAATTCCCACCTACCTCTAGGTTAGAATCCCCAACTGCCTTTAGTTTAGAATCCCAACTACCTTTAGGTTAGAATCCCCAACTGCCTTTAGTTTAGAATCCCAACTGCCTTTAGTTTAGAATCCCCAACTGCCTTTAGGATAGAATCCCTAACTTGCCTTTAGATTAGAACCCCCGAATTGCCTTTAGGATTAGATATCTCACTATTGCCCTTAGGATAGAATTCCCACTATTAGAATTGCCTTTAAAATGCTTATTTATGTTAGAATTATTCTAAGAGATTCCTTCGGGAATTACAGTTAGATATGTCATCCTTTAACAATCCTATCATCGTGTTGGATACCGATGAGACGGATTCTTCATCCGATGGTGATGAGTATGCTCCGGCTACTCCTACTCACTCATCTACTGGTTCTAATTCTCCGGAAGAATTAGCCCAGAATATCTTAACTAACTTCGGATTAGAACTTTCCCCGAATGACCCCTATATGCAAGCATATAATGGGTATATGCAAGCATATGGTGGAAATATTCCCACTTTACCTACTATAACCCCTACCCCACCTAAACCCCACTTTACTAGTCAAGATCATTATGTTCCCGAAATAGATTCACCTCCCCTTAAGAAAATACATTTTATACCACCATCACCTCCCCCTAGGTTCCATATAGGTTGTAGTTCGTATAAAACACCCTTAGAAAGGCATGATGAACAAATAGATGAAATACTTAGTCATCTAGATAAACTTTCTTTAGAAAGAATGGAGGAAGTAGAAATTAGGATTAGGGAATTAGGAATAGGTAGAAATAGCTTAGAAAATGAACTAGAGAAAACTCGCAATCAAGTCTTTAGGTTACAAACAAAGTATGAAGGACACTCTGACGAAGTAAGAACCGCACATGTTAGACTTTCCACCATCGAAATGATTATCGAGGATCTTAGGGATAATCATAGGTCTAACATAGACGAACTCTTGGAGGTTATTCAAGATCTCAAAAGTAACCTAGAACAAAAATAAGGTTATAGGTTTAGATAACATAGGTAGATAACTTAGTAAACGGGTACTTGCTAGGTTTTTATAAAAAAAAAAAAAAAAAAAAAAAAAAAAAAAAAAAAAAAAAAAAAAAAAAGTTCATAAAACTCGTATCCCATATTAGGATTCCCCAATTGCCTTAGAACATATTAGATTGCCTTAGGAACTTAAAAACTAAAACGACTAGGAAAAATTAAAACAAGAAGACATACCTAGGAATAGTAAAAACTTATGATCACTTAGAATCACTATGCCTTTAGACGGAGGGGGAAACTATTTTCGGTGAACCACAACGATTCTTGCTAGGAACTTGTTCTTTTTAAACCCATCCAGTATCAGAAGAGTGCTTTCAGCACTTAAAACATAAACTATAACAAAAATTCTTACCATATCTTACCTTTAGAATGACACGTACAAGAACTACTCCAACTGTCATTCCTACTACTCCCGCTATGATTCAGGAAGATATCCAACGACGAGTGACTGACAGTGTAACTGCAGCACTAGGAGCTAGGGATGCAAATATGGCTAGAAACCCTGAAATCCCTGTAGTGAAGAAGAGTAACTACAAGGAATTTATAAGCTGTCAGCCCTTCAATTTCAAGGGGACAGAAGGGGCCATAGGGTTAATTCATTGGTTTGAGAGATGTGAATCGGTGTTTTCTCGAAGAAATTGTACAGAGGATTGTAGGGTTAAGTTTGCAACGGGAACGCTTACCGAGGAAGCGTTATCGTGGTGGAACTCATATGCCCAACCAATAGGAATAGAAGAGGCATATAAGTTATCTTGGGTTGAATTTAAGAAACTTATGATTAAGAAATACTGCCCTCGGACAGAAGTCAAGAAAATGGAGGATGAATTTTATAACTTGACTGTGAAGGGGAACGATGTTAAAACTTATATTAGGAGATTTCAAGAGTTGGCTACTTTGTGCCCTATGCCACACCCCGCCACGGCAGAAACGCGCGGGTGTAACTTCATGGATATCATCACAACACCTGGTGTCTACATAGAGAACAACTACATGCACCTAAATAGAGCAATGTACCAACACACAGTGTTGTAACAATACCCCAAAATAATAATCCAAAAGGTATCTTCAAAAGATATGAAAATAACAAACGATAAACATAAATGTATCAAAACCAAATCCAAATCAAGTCAAATCCCAAAACATAAGTAAGGTCTCCATATGTAACTAAGTCTCGCCTAATTGCTGCCCTCAACTTTAGCCTTAGAATGCGCACCTGAAAATGATGCTTAAAATGTCAACATTACGTTGGTGAGATTCATAGGTTTAGACACACTTACACTCACAAGGAAACCAGTTTACTGTGATCATAAAACATAGCTGGACAAATAAATTTTAGTTATCATATAGCTACATGTATTTGCAAGTCAATAATCACACACAAAGGCAACAACACACATAAGGCAACATCAGGATGGCTCGTGTCCTCCGATCCTACAATGATTACAACAGGACGGCTCGTGTCCTCCGACCCCACAATGATTACAACAGGACGGCTCGTGTCCTCCGACCCCAATAAACCACAATTAGGTCGCATGCGCGAGCAACAGGATAAGCATCATACGATAACATTATAAGTCCAAGTTCTTTTGACACACACATAATCACAATAACTTAAACAATTTAAGACAAGCATCATTCCCATCCCAAGTTTAAAACAAAGTAAAAATATGGGACTATGAACTCACCTTAAACTCTACAGCTTCCACAAAAACAACTCACAATCTATAGCACACAAAAATAATCCACATTACACAAGGTCAAGCTAAAAGCTACAACCCATGTAATACACATATGATAGATGTCTAAGACTCATATGACCTACCATGGATCTCCTAGACACCATACTAACCACCACCATAACTTAATACTCACTAAATCCCTTGCACTCTTAAAATCAGAAAACGCAGAATTTTTGGGTACATTAACCCACATGAAATCATGACAAATAAAGCTCAACAACTCACACCAAAAATTTACCATGGTCTATCATAAGCATACAAGCTAATACTAGAAGGCCATGGACCAATAACACACACAAGTACTCAAAAGAAAATCAAACTTTTCAACTACTCAAATTCGGATCTGAACGCACACCAAAAAGTTTTGATTAACATAAAATACTTCCACAAGTTTTTATCGTGAATCCTTTTCGTGGTAGTCTATTATAACCTAATAATTAACTATTCCAGAAGGCCTAGTCAAAATACCACTTTTACAACCACAAAACACCCTCAAACTTTTACCCAAAATCTATCTCGGTTTGACAGCTTTGACACCTTAACAAAGAAAAATCAAAAGACCAACTTCCCGACCTTGAAATCAGTCGTGGCTGGACTTTTTGGAAAGCTCTTTCGTTAAAATTCAATTTAGACCTAAAATTCGTGACTTAACTCTTCACCATCTGTTATTTACACTCACATCTTTACAGCCATAATTTTCTGTCGAAACCCTAACACATAATCTAACGCATTTTACACTCAATTCCCTGTACCAATAACCATATTATTAACAACTAATGATCCTAACATGTTTTAATTCATTAATTTACAGAAGTATATAAACCCTAGATTCCATCATATTAAATATTACATGAATCTTAACAATAATTAGTTAATTACATGAAAACTAGTATTAAAAATATACCTTGATCTTGGTTTTAGCTTCAAAAACAAAACCCTAAATTTTTCTCTTGTTACTCTCCCCTTGTTCGACCGTACACTCCAAAAAGAAGGGTTAGGGAGTTTTAATTTTGTATTTATAATTATATTGGATAACCCTTAAGGCTTAGAGTTGTATTTGGTATCAAATTTGGTTTCCTTTTTCCCCCTAATCCATATATTCGGCCGCTCCTATACATATATATTTATTTTATATTTTTTTATTAAATTTATTTATTACACTCAAAACCTCATACTTTTCATATTTTATGTATTCCCATAACAAAACATAACGTCTTTCGCGATAAACCTTAATTTTACGACAAACCGGAAAATATTCATTTTCAAAATAAAGTTTCCAAAAATAGATTTTCACACACTCCATAAACATTTCTCACAAAAACAACATTCCCGTAACTTACTAACGCTCAATTACTTGAACGAAGACTCGTTACGCAAAACCTCAAAACACCAAATATACACAAGCCATTTCTACACCACATGGGTGATCAAAATAAACTTTTCCAAAATCAACATCACCAAAAATCACAATGACAACCACCACGCGAAGGGATTTTGTGCTAACTCAAAAACTAATCACCCTATAACACACAATAACACACATATACCCATATACCTACTCAAACCACACCAAACAAAGTTAGATAACTCAAAACTAAAGATCTAACTAACCTGTTAAAATCACGGTTGTTACATCAACCCCCACTTAGGGAAAGCTCGTCCCGAGATTTAACAGCTCGTATCATCAGACTTTTCATCAAAACAACTTAGGATACTTAACTCTCATTTGATCCTCACGCTCCTAAGTAAACTCAGGACCACGTTTAGAATTCCATCGTACCTTTACCAATGCAATCTTACTACGCTTCATACTCTTAACTTCTCGGTCCATAATCTCAATAGGTTCCTCCACAAAGTGAAGTGTTCTATCAACCTTAATCTCTTCTAGTGGCACATGCAAACTAGCATCCGACAAACACTTCTTCAAATTAGACACGTGAAACGTATCATGCACACCACTTAATTCCTCAGGCAATCTCAAACGATATGCCACAAGTCCAATCCTCTCCGTAATCTCAAATGGCCCAACATATCTAGGTGCCAACTTGCCTTTCTTACCAAAACGCACAACACCCTTCCCTGGTGACACCTTCAACATCACAAAATCCCTAACACTAAACTCCAAGGGTTTGCGGCGATTATCCGCATAACTCTTTTGACGATCTCTCGCAGCCTTAAGTCTTTCTTTAATCCGAAAGACCATATATGTAGTCTCTTGTACTAATTCAGGTCCAATTAACTGACTCATCCCAACCTCTGCCCATAACACCGGTGATCTACACTTCCTTTCGTACAACATCTCAAACGGTGCACATCTAATGCTTGAATGATAGCTGTTATTGTTGACATAAATAATGCCTAAAAACATTATTAACATGTTATCAATATCTCTATGTTTTAATTATCACAAAATATAAAGTCATAGAACTAAAACTTGTGACATAAACAAGTATTTAGTGATTAATATTTCTCTTTACATCCAAATCACTTAAGGTATGAATAAACAAAGTGTTTAGTGTATTTTATGATCAAAGGAAAGTTTAATTAAGCATTACAAAGTCTATTTAATTATATAAACATATTATATATTTTTGAAAAACACTTTTGGTAATAAAGAAAAATGTTTTATTTATACTAAATATATGAATTCAAATTTTTAACCAAAATCAGTTAGTTTTTCACCAAATAAACTTTCCCCACTAAAAGACAAAGAATCTGGCCGTTTCAGCTGGGCGGCCCCCTTAATTACAAAGGGCGGTCCCCTTAATTTTAAGGGGGCCAGCCATGATTTAAGGGGACCGACCACGCTCCTCTGTCAGATTCTGTTGCCTATAAATACCACCTTAAACCTGAATTTTTTCCTCACCTTTTGCACTACTAAACTTTCTGATCTAGATCCAAATCTCCACTCTTTTATCCTTTGATCATAAGTATATAAATTCTTTGTTTCAAAGTGATCCAACCTTCATCCCCTCAAGTGCAAGAGAAGAATACTTCTATCCCTCAAGACAAGAAGTATTACAACTTATTGTGATCTCCACATCCAAGTTGTTGGTGTATCATCAAAAATCATTTACATTATTCTTTGTGAAGATAGTTGTGAATATTTGATTGTAGATAGTTGTGTTAGATATTGATTGTGTGATTAGTTAGTTGCTTGGTGTGAAGAAGATAAGCTAGGTACTAGATTGGTGTGAAGAAGATAGGTGTGGAGTAGTTAGTTGTGAAGTAGATAGATTTGAAGAAGTTGTATAGAAGTTGTGACTTAGGTGTGACGAAGTTGTGGTGTGAAAAGTGGTGTGTAGATTGGTGTGTAGATTGGTGTGTACGGTTTTCTCCGCCATAAGGGAGCTTATTGATATAGTGAAGAAAACTCTCAAGTTAGGTGCTCGGGGAGTGGAGTAGGGCAAGGAAGGTGTCCTTGTAGCCGAACCACAATAAATCTCTTGTCTCGCGGTTCGATCTTTCCATCTCTTACTTATTTCATTACTTATCATTATAATATATTGTGTATTATTAATTGTTTATATTGTACAAGACTTGAGATCACATATTATCGAATCTAAGTTTTTAAAAGCTAAGCAAAACTCTAAAACTAATTTTTATAACGAAGTAAAAACACGTAAAACTATTCAACCCCCCTTCTAGTTTTCCACAATTGGTATCAAGAGCCACGTCTAGCAAGATTTTTAAAATATATTGTATTTTAAAACTTGTAACGATCTATGGAATCTGAAAAATATTTAGAAGGGCAATCTATGCAAAGACCACCACTATTTGAAAGTGATGGATTTTTATATTGGAAAAATAGATTCGAAACGTATGTGAAATCAAAAGATCTTGATCTTTGGCATATTATTACTTTTGGTGATTTTCCTCCTATTCAATATAATGTTGAAACTAAAATGAATGAAATTGTATCTTTTGAAAAATAAAATGATGATTTGAAAAAGAAATTAGCAAAAAATAATGAGGCTAAAATGGTAATTTATAATGCGTTACCACGCAAAGAATATGAAAGAATTTTTATGTGTAAAACCGCCAAAGAAATTTGGGATTCTTTACTAATTACTCACCAAGGTAATAGCCAAGTCAAAGATAATAAAATAGATCTTCTTGAACAACAATATGAACAATTTACAATTCCGGAAGAGGAATCAATTGATAATGCTTTTGCTAAGTTTAACACTATCATCACAAGTTTAAAAGCACTTGATGAGACATTTTCTAGTAAAAATTGTGTTAGGAAATTTCTTAGGGCATTGCATCCAAAATGGCGAGCTAAGGTCACGGCAATCGAAGAATCAAAGAACTTGATGACGTTATCACTAGATGAACTAATTGGCAACTTGAAGGTTCATGAAGAAATCATAAGAAGAGATTCGGAAACAGTCAAAGTCAAGAAAGAACAAACCAAATCAATTGCTCTAAAAGCCAAAAAGGAACCTAGTGATGATGATGATTCAAGTGTCGAAAGTGAAGACGAAGAATATGCAATGGCCGTAAGAGAATTCAAGAAGTTCTTCAAGAGACGAGGAAGATTCACTAGATCATCACGAGACGAAAGAAAAGCATTCCAAAGGAATAGAAGTGACAACTACGGGAAGAGAAAATGCTTTAGATGTGGAAGTCCAAATCATCTCGTTGGCGAATGTCTAAATCCACCGGGTTACGGAAGTCAAGGTGCTTTTGTTAGTGGAACATGGAGTGATAGTGACAAAGAAGAAGTTGAAAAGCCAAGAGACGAAAAGTGTTTTATGGCAAAAGAAACCGACGAAATATGTTTAGGAATTGACTTGGAACCTGACGAATGGATCAAAGATAGCGGATGTTCGAGGCACATGACGGGGAATCGCAATCTATTCTCTACATACAAGGCATACAATGGAGGTAACGTTATTTTTGGTAGTGACTTACGTGGAAAAATCATTGGCAAAGGTACGATCTCTCAAGACTCACTTACTATTGAAAATGTAGAGCATGTAGATAAATTAACATATAACTTGTTTAGTGTAGGACAAATATGTGATAATAAATGTAGAGTCACATTTACCGAAGATGATAGCGAAATAGTTAAGGATGGAAAAATTATAGGTAGAGGAATTAGAAAAGGTGGCATATATGTTATGAAACTAGGAAACAAACCTGAGGATAGGATATGCCTAACTACCCTAGATGAAAACTCTACACTATGGCATAGGAGATTAGGACATGCTAATATGCAACAAATACAATCTTTGGCCTCTAAGGAATTAGTTAGAAATTTGCCTAATCTAAAATATGACAAGCATTTTTGTGATGCATGTAAAATTGGAAAACAAGCTCATGCTAGTCACAAAGCCAAGAATATAGTATCCACTACTAGATGCCTAGAATTATTACATATGGATCTTTTTGGTCCATCCGCTGTGCGGAGCTATGGAGGAAACAAATATACCTTAGTGATAGTAGATGACTACTCACGATACACGTGGACTAGGTTTTTAAGTGACAAGATCCAAGCCTTTGAAAAATTCGAAATATTTAGTAGAATGATTCAAAATAAATTAGGATGCTCAATAGTTGCCATTAGGATGGACCATGGTAGGGAATTTGATAACGAAGTACAATTCGGAAAATATTGCGAGTTAAATGGAATATCTCACAATTTCTCCGCTCCTCGTACTCCTCAATCAAATGGCGTAGTAGAAAGAAAAAATAGGTCACTACAAGAAATGAGTAGAACTATGTTAAATGAACAATCCATCCCACAAAAATTTTGGTGTCACGCCGTAGATACATCAACTTATATTTTAAATAGGGTATCAATTAGAAGAATTCTAGGAAAAACTCCTTATGAGTTATTAAGAGGTAGAAAACCAAACTTAAGCTACTTTAAGGTATTTGGAAGTAAATGCTATATTTTAAACACTAAGGACTATCTCACTAAGTTTGATCCAAAATCATATGAAGGAATATTTTTAGGATACTCACAAAATAGCAAAGCATATATAATACTTAACAAACACTCCATGAAAGTAGAGGAATCACTAAATGTAACATTTGATGAAACACCACCACCTCCTAAAACATTACCTTTAGAAGATGAAGCTATTGAGGTTAGTAAAACAAAACCCATAGGAAATGATAATGAAGACATTCACTTAGAAAATAACGAAACTATTAATATTAAAGAATCTAGATCTCATCCATTAGATAATATAATAGGACATCTTAACCAAAGAACCCTTAGGTCACAAGCCCAAGATAAAAATAATTTCTTTTGTTTCCTCTCAGCAATAGAACCTAAGAATATTAGCGAGGCTTTAAAGGATGAAAGTTGGGTTATAGCTATGCAAGAAGAATTAAATCAATTTAAGGCGAATGATGTTTGGGAATTAGTCCCAAATCCAAAGGATATGACCATCATAGGAACCAAATGGGTATATAGGAATAAGTTAGACGAGAATGGAATAGTTACTAGGAATAAAGCTAGGTTAGTTGTCCAAGGTTATAATCAACAAGAAGGAATTGACTATGACGAAACTTATGCCCCTGTAGCTAGACTAGAATCAATTAGGATATTACTTGCCTATGCTTGCGCCCTAGATTTTAAGTTATTCCAAATGGATGTGAAAAGTGCATTCCTTAACGGTTTTATCAATGAGGAGGTATATGTGGCACAACCTCCAGGATTCATTGACTTCGCAAAACCTGATTATGTTTATAAGTTACAGAAAGCTTTGTATGGACTCAAACAAGCTCCCAAAGCTTGGTATGATCGATTAAAAGCTTTTCTTATTAAACATGATTATTCCATGGGAATGGTAGATAACACTCTTTTCACTAAAACGAAAGACCCAAATCTCATCATTGTCCAAATATATGTTGATGACATTATATTTGGATCGACTTGTCAAGACATGTGTGATGAATTTGCCAAAATCATGCATGATGAGTTTGAGATGAGTATGATGGGTGAACTTAACTTCTTCCTAGGATTACAAATAAAACAATTAGAAGATGGAATATTTTTTAACCAATCTAAGTACATTAAGGAAATGCTTAAGAAGTTTGGCCTAGAAGACTCAAAACCCATGAAAACTCCCATGTCTACGGAGGTAAAGCTCACAAAGGATGATGAAGGTGAGTCCGTAGATAACACCAAGTATAGAGGAATGATAGGTAGTTTACTATACTTGACGGCAAGTAGACCCGACATCATGTTTAGTGTCTGCCTTTGTGCCCGTTTTCAAGAGGATCCCAAAACCTCTCACCTAGAAGCGGTTAAGCGTATCTTCCGATACGTTAAAGGCACTATACACTTAGGATTATGGTATCCTAAGGAATCCGGCGTAGAAACCATTGTCTATGCGGATTCGGATCATGCGGGAGACTACGTAGATAGAAAGAGCACTAGCGGTATTTGCACGTTTATGGGATGTTGTCTAACGTCGTGGTTTTTGAAGAAGCAAACAGCTCTTGCTATTTCTACTACCAAAGCCAAATATGTAAGCGCCGGAAAGGCATGTCAGCAAGCACTATGGATGAAACAAGCTCTCGTAGACTATGGCATTAGGTTAGAAAATGTCCCCATTATGTGCGATAACAAAGGTGCGATAGATTTAAGTAAAAATCCGGTGCAACACTCTAGGACTAAACACATAGAAATACGTCACTATTTTCTTAGGGATAATGTACAAAAAGGAAATATATCTATAGAAAAGGTTGCATCGGAAGACAACATTGCAGATATATTCACAAAACCCCTTAAGCGTGAATTATTCAACCACTTGCGTTTAGGATTAGGAATGATGGAACAAGTTGACTAAATTATATTGAATTATTTCAAATTTATACTTGCATGAAATTCATTTTTCTTCCACTTCACCTATTCTGAGTCTAGGAATCTATTTCGCACAAAACTAAAGATTGAGAAAAGCTATTTTCTTTGCATAAACCGTTTTGTAAAACTCAACCAATTTTCTCTAAAAATTATTCTCACAATCTAGGAACCCCATGAAAATCATTTTCCTTGCATTGTTGACTAATCCTAAAAACATTCTATTTCAAAATCATGCATAAATTCTCACATAAATTGTCAAGATATATAATCTAATATATGTCTTTGACATTCATGATCGAGAAAAAATTGAATCAAGGAGATTATTTGGATTGTTTCTTAGGATCGTTATCTCTTTTTGCTTCTAGGAGTCAAAACAATCACAACTCCACATTTGTTGCATATAGACGCTCACTAGAAAAAATTCATTAATAATGGTGTCATCTTAATCCATCATTAGTTATTCACTCACTAATTACCCTTGCCTTTAATCTAAGATAGATGCCTTAGGAAGCTTAATTGTGCTTACCTTTATTTGCTTTCTCTTGCTTATTATATGTTGATTATTTGCTCTTGTGTTTATGTGTTTTTGCATGCATGCTATATCTTGATTAGATTAGACTCTATATTGCCTAAGAGAATTGAACTTGCTTGAATTCTAATCCAAACACATAACCTTTCTGCAAATTTTCTGCCAAAAACCCAATTCTGGCAACCTGGAAATCACCAGATGGGCGGCCCCCTTAATTCTGTAAGGCGGCCCCCTTAATCATTAAGGGGACCGGCCATCTGATGGTCGGGTTTACAGAATCTTTTCTGCTTTTTAGCCCATTTCAACCTACATTTCCCATTTTTCACCAACACATTTTGTCCTAATCCCCCAAACAGTCCTTATCCGTCCTTAAACACACAAATCTTACACTATAAATATCTCCAATCCTCAAAACTCTCCATTCATCCCATCATGAACTCTCCAAACAAACCAAAATCAAAAGCCTCAAGGCTAGCAAGGATGACGGAAAAACCCGTTTGGCGAAGAAAAAGCCCTCGAAACAAATCCATCATCATAAATGAAGTTGGAAATCATTCCTCACCACCAACTTCTTATTTCCCAAACTTTGCATCAAACCAACAAAGTCATTCATTTGATCCACTTTACAAACCATACAACATTGGCCAAACATCTTCCTTCAAGCCAAACTACACCTCTCAACCTCCAACAACTTATAATGATCCATGCAAGTTTGATCAACCATCAAACTACAATTCCAACTACACAAACCCAACTCATCCATACCAAACCTATGATCCCCTCCACATTGCCACGGAAAAACAAAAGTTCCGTGATGAAATAAACCAAATCCATGATCTTAGTGATCTCCTTGCTATGCATCTTGCACAACGCAACAAAGGGCTACCTCCATCATCACCCTATGCAAATTGCCTTCACCACTCTCTCAACTTGGATCAAGTTACAAATCACACTCACTTTTGCCCTTGTTGCATATTCCTTCAAAAACAAATCCTCTACTTGAGTGAAGATATTTCTTGGATTGAATATCTTCTCACTCGCAATCATCCAATACCACCCTTAACACGATACAACATCGTGAGATCCACTTCTTTCGTTCCACACTCCACTCCATATCCCTCTCAATCAAACATCTAAGCTTTATGCTTATGTTTCTCTTCAAGCAAATAAAACAATCAACCATGGGTTGCAAGCAAGTCCAAGTGCTCTCTTAGGCAAAATAGGACCATGTCTTTTCTTTTGTGTTATTTTTATCAATATGCTCCAAGCATATTGAATGTTGTAATGCTTATCATTCCTATAATGCTTGAATGAATCTATGTTTAGTTGCATAATTGTTGCTTTGCATATATGTGTATCTTGCTCTCTTCAAATATTTTTGTAGCAAAGATCTCCATTGCTCGTTCCCTTGGTGCTCTCAAATGAGGGGGAGCATACATTAAGGGGGAGCTTTCTACCCGTTTAAACTTTCCTCGCGGAGCTTACTCGGCTTAACCTTTTTAATTAATACAAAAAGGGGGAGAAGAGAAATGTAAACTATATAATACTTGTCTAAAAACAAGTTTTAGATATATTGAGTTTAAGGTTTTGTAATAATCAAAAAGGGGGAGATTGTTGACATAAATAATGCCTAAAAACATTATTAACATGTTATCAATATCTCTATGTTTTAATTATCACAAAATATAAACTCATAGAACTAAAACTTGTGACATAAACAAGTATTTAGTGATTAATATTTCTCTTTACATCCAAATCACTTAAGGTATGAATAAACAAAGTGTTTAGTGTATTTTATGATCAAAGGAAAGTTTAATTAAGCATTACAAAGTTTATTTAATTATATAAACATATTATATATTTTTGAAAAACACTTTTGGTAATAAAGAAAAATGTTTTATTCATACTAAATATATGAATTCAAATTTTTAACCAAAATCAGTTAGTTTTTCACCAAATAAACTTTCCCCACTAAAAGACAAAAAATCTGGCCGTTTCAGCTGGGCGGCCCCCTTAATTACAAAGGGCGGTCCCCTTAATTTTAAGGGGGCCGGCCATGATTTAAGGGGACCGGCCACGCTCCTCTGTCAGATTCTGTTGCCTATAAATACCACCTTAAACCTGAATTTTTTCCTCACCTTTTGCACTACTAAACTTTCTGATCTAGATCCAAATCTCCACTCTTTTATCCTTTGATCATAAGTATATAAATTCTTTGTTTCAAAGTGATCCAACCTTCATCCCCTCAAGTGCAAGAGAAGAATACTTCTATCCCTCAAGACAAGAAGTATTACAACTTGTTGTGATCTCCACATCCAAGTTGTTGGTGTATCATCAAAGATCATTTACATTATTCTTTGTGAAGATAGTTGTGAATATTTGATTGTAGATAGTTGTGTTAGATATTGATTGTGTGATTAGTTAGTTGCTTGGTGTGAAGAAGATAAGCTAGGTACTAGATTGGTATGAAGAAGATAGGTGTGGAGTAGTTAGTTGTGAAGTAGATAGATTTGAAGAAGTTGTGTAGAAGTTGTGACTTAGGTGTGACGAAGTTGTGGTGTGAAAAGTGGTGTGTAGATTGGTGTGTAGATTGGTGTGTATATTGGTGTGTACGGTTTTCTCCGCCATAAGGGAGCTTGTTGATATAGTGAAGAAAACTCTCGAGTTAGGTGCTCGGGGAGTGGAGTAGGGCAAGGAAGGTGTCCTTGTAGCCGAACCACTATAAATCTCTTGTCTCGCGGTTCGATCTTTCCTTCTCTTATTTATTTCATTACTTATCATTATAATATATTGTGTAGTATTAATTGTTTATATTGTACTAGACTTGAGATCACATATTATCGAATCTAAGTTTTTAAAAGCTAAGCAAAACTCTAAAACTAATTTTTATAACGAAGTAAAAACACGTAAAACTATTCAACCCCCCTTCTAGTTTTCCACAGTGATTATAGGAAAACTCAGCCAAAGGCAAATGAGTATCCCAACTTCCTCCAAAATCAATAGCACATGCACGAAGCAAATCCTCCAATGTCTGAATCGTTCGCTCACTTTGCCCATCGGTCTGTGGATGATAAGCAGTACTCATATCTAACCGTGTATTCAAAGCCTTTTACAACGACTGCCAGAACTGCGAAGTGAATCTACTATCCCGATCTGAAATGATAGACACAGGCACACCATGCCTTGCCACAATCTCATTTATATAGATCCTTGCCAACTTCTCCATCTTTTAATCCTCACGAATGGCCAGAAAATGTGCAGACTTCGTCAATCTGTCCACAATGACCCATATCGTGTCATGTCCATTACTTGTGCGAGGCAATTTAGTAATGAAATCCATAGTTATATTATCCCACTTCCACTCAGGAATTGGCGGCTGCTGCAACAATCCAGAGGGTTTTTGATGTTCAGCCTTAACCTTCAAACAAGGTAAACATCGACTAACATACTCAGCTATCTCCCTTTTCATTCCCGGCCACCAATAAGCATCTCTAAGATCATAGTACATCTTATCAGACCCTGGATGAATCGAGTATCTCTTCTTATGAGCCTCATCCATGATCACCTTTCTCACATCTCCCACTAGTGGAACCCATATTCGATCTAAGAAATATAGTCCACCATCTTCCTTTCTTTCCATCTGCTGATCTAAACAACGCAACATTTCAGCCACAAGGTTCTCATCCTTGAGAGCCTCCTCTTGTGCTGCCAATATCTTACTCTTAATTCCTGACTGCAATGTTATGCTCATAGCTCGCACACGTCTTGGCTTAATTCTTTCTTTTCTACTCAACACATCGGCCGCCACACTCGCTTTTCCAGGATGATAACGAATGTCGCAGTCATAATCACTTAACAGCTCCATCCATCTTCTTTGACGCATATTCAACTCCTTCTAATTAAAAATATGCTGAAGACTCTTATGGTCGGTATAGACCGTACTCTTCGTACCATACAAATAATGTCTCCAATTCTTGAGAGCAAATACACCGCACCAAGCTCTAGGTCGTGAGTGGTATAATTTTTCTCATGAACCTTGAGTTGTCGTGATGCATAAGCTACCACCTTCCCCCTTTGCATTAACACAAATCCAAAACCTTGATTCGACGCATCACAATATACCACAAAATCATCTGGCCCGTCAGGTAACGTCAGAATAGGTGCATTACACAAACTATCCTTTAGTGTCTGAAAAGCCACTTCTTGCTCATCCCTCCACTCATACTTCTTATTCTTCTGAGTCAACATAGTGAGGCTTAGCAATCTTTGAAAAATTTGCTATAAATCTCCTGTAGTATCCTGCCAGTCCTAAGAAAGAACGTATCTCAGAAGGTGTCGTAGGAGCCTTCCAATTCTTGACCGCTGCTATCATGCCAGGATCTACATGTATACCTTCACTATTCACTATATGACCAAGAAATTGCACCACTTGCAGCCAAAATTCACATTTAGAGAACTTAGCGTACAATCTCTCATTCTCCAACAAGCCAAGTATTAACCTCAGGTGTTCCCCACGCTCTTCCTTTAACTTGGAGTAAATTAGGATGTCGTCAATGAACACAATTACGAATTTATCCAAATAGGGCCTACACACACGATTCATCAAATCCATGAATACCGCTAGTGCATTAGTCAACCCAAATGGCATAATCGTAAACTGAAAGTGTCCATAACGAGTTCTAAAAGCTGTCTTGGGAATATCCTCCTCATGCACTCTTAACTGATGATAACCAGATCGCAGATCTATCTTTGAGAAAAATCTAGCACCCTGCAACTGGTTGAAAAGATCATCAATTCTAGGTAGAGGATATCGATTCTTCACCGTTAACTTATTCAACTCTCGGTAATCAATACACATTCTAAACGAACCATCCTTCTTCTTAACAAACAAAACAGGTGCTCACCACGGGGAATGACTAGGTCGAATAAACCCCTTATCTTGGAGCTCTTTCAACTGTGCAGCCAACTCCTGCATCTCCGTAGGTGCCAATCGATAAGGAGCTTTCGCTACCGGCGTTGCTCCAGGAATTAACTCAATACGAAACTCCACCTGTCGTATCGGCGGTAATCCGGACAAATCCTCAGGAAAAATGCCCGAAAACTCACACACTACTGGAATATCCCCCACTTTGAGTTCCCTAGACTTCGCACTCATAAGGGATTTCGAATTCTTCTCCACACTTTCTCCTTGTACTCGCAACACACCACCACCCTCTAATGGAATTCGAACCTCCTTTTCATGGCATATTACTTCAGCTTTATGCCTAGCCAACCAATCCATCCCTATTACCACATCAAAGCTACCATGTCCTAAGGGTATTAAGTCAATCTTAAACGCAACACCCTCTAACACGATAATACACTCACGAATAACCTTATCAACTTCTATTTCTCTACCACTAGCTATTTCAATCAAAATACTAGGTCTAAGTTCACTAAACTCAACACCCAATAATCTAGCAAATTCAGTAGTAGCAAAACAATAATCCACACCCGTATCAAATAACGTAGTAGCATAATGACCATTGAGAGAGAGAGTACCAGTAAAAATGTTCAGGTCTTGGCGCGCCTCGCTTGCATTCATTGTAAATGCCTTTTCCTTAGCTGCATTTCTATTAAACCCTTATCCTTGTCCTCCTTTAATAGCCAGTTGATTCCCAGGCCGTCCAAACATTCCAACAAGTTTGGGACACCAGTTTCGCAAATGATCAGTACTACCACACTCGTAGCACGCCCTGCGATGAGTCCCCGCACCCACCGAGTTAATTGGAGTTGCCTGAATAATCCCTCCTTGACAATATCTAGCAATGTACCCAGGTTTGGCACACCTGAAGCACACACGACATGGAGCATTCTCAGGATGATTACCACTACACTTAGCACATCTAGGGGCATTACCAACATATCCCCTCTTCTTATTATTACCAGTCATAGCCGTAGAAGCTGTTCCCGCATAACTTGGTGCTATCATAGGATCCGTTGCTACGAACCCCTTCCCTTTCCTTGCTTTCTTATTGTCACCACTAAAACTAACTGTTTTAGTAGTATCAACGTCCTCTCGCTTCTTCTCTCCCGACTTTGCAAGTGTTCCGCTCCTAACCGCTTCATCTGTCAGTGCACTAGCCTTTTGAATAGCACTTAGAAGCATTGTCGGCTCAGTTGCCCTAACCATCGAGCGAATCTGTGGAACCAACCCACGGATATACCTCTCAATACACTTCGATTCAGGAGTTACTAGATGAGGAACCATCCTAGCTAACTCATGAAACCTATCAGTGTACCCCATATGATTAGCCCCAACCATAGTATGATTCCACAACTCTTCTTCCAATTTCTGCATTTCATTGGTTGGACAAAACTCCTCCACCATTATGGCTTTGAAGTCCTCCCAAGTCATACCCAAAGCCGCAACTCATCCTCTAGCTTGCAAGTGCGTGTTCCACCAGGTCAACGCCTTGTTAACCAAGGAACTAACCGCATACTTAACTTTCTGGCCCTCACTACATCCACTTATGTCCATCACCGACTCCATTTTCTCTATCCATCGAGTGAGTGCAATCGCCCCACCCTTCCCATCAAACTCCTTGGGCTTTCAAGCCATAAACTCCTTATAAGTACACCCATTATTTCCACTTCCTCCACTTCCAGCACCATCAGGATGAGCCCCACTGCTCATCTGCGCACTCAATTGAGTCATCAATTCAGGCATTAAAGCTTCTAGCTGCTAATTGATCATCTGTTGGAAGATAGGGTTGCTATCCCCAATAATGGGTGTCGACTTCTTGGACTTCTTCGGTGTCCAGAAAGCTCCACTCATAGGTGACTTAGTGATAGGTTGTCTTGGTTTCCTTGGCGCCATTTCCTAAGCACGCAGGACAATAGAACCATTAGAGACCATTCACAAGATTCCACAATTTCCGTAATCATACCCAATCATCTACCTCCCACCACATGAGACACTCTCAATCATATAACCAAATTAACTCAACTCTACCACACATAAGCATATCACCATCGATTCAATGTAACATTGGCTGTAAGTCCACATATGTCGTGATACATTTATAATTGTGTTGGCCACCCACAATTTTAGATGTATCCTTCCATATGTGTACTTACTTCCAAAGCCACACCTAACAATAGTAACATCTTATAACAAATAACACACAATCAATACCATCCAAACTATACTCCCATAATACACATAATATACATACCAAAATATTCAAACTTGCCCGAGGCTTCTCATTAAAAAAAAACAGGATAAATCCTAAAATCCGAAGGAATTCACATTCCAACATACAATCAACGTCAAAATAACTCAACAAAACCATAAAACATTATAAATATAACATTGAAAACAAGTCGTACACGGTTCGAGTCCTATCTAAGACCTAAAACGGTGTACGCGCAGTGGACTCCAAATCTGAATCCACTTCCTCCTCCTCGCTCACCCATCCATTCTTATTTCCATGATTCTGTGGTAGAGGATGTCTTGCAAAATCATCTTCACGATTTCTTAACTCTTCATCTATCCTATCCACAAAATCATACAACCCTCGGGGTCTAGCCCAAACTACCCCATCATCTTCTAGAAACTGAGGACACCTACACGGGTACTTGGTGGTGAAACCTTCTTTATCAACTACCTTTGTCTCATATCTCTCCACCATTTCCCCATTCACATTCTCGAGTGTCAGCTTCTCTTCAATCACACATGGTACCATGCTAGCGGGGACCAATATCCTTCTGTTGGTTCTCTTCATATTCCCAACTCTCTTACGTCCCTTAGCAACTACAGTGGTCCAACGAAGCGTCTTTCGTGCAGGAGGTGCCATTCTATAAATGACACACACACGATGCTAAGTACAGGGTTTGATAGACGTTCAAAAACTCGGTTAAATAACTCATAATTTAGGAACATAGACATGTAAAGATATTACACTTACACATAGGTCCGAAATGCAACTATATGAGGGACTCCTAGGCTATAGTCTAGGTTAAACCACCTAATTCTCTATAACCAAGGCTCTGATACCAATCTGTCACACCCCGCCATGGCGGAAACACGCGGGTGTAACTTCATGGATATCATCACAACACTTGGTGTCTACATAGAGAACAACTACATGCACCTAAATAGAGCAATGTACCAACACACAGTGTTGTAACAATACCCCAAAATAAATAAACAAAACAATAATCCAAAAGGTATCTTCAATAGATACGAAAATAACAAACGATAAACATAAATGTATCAAAACCAAATCCAAATCAAGTCAAATCCCAAAACATAAGTAAGGTCTCCATTTGCAACTAAGTCTCGCCTAATTGCTGCCCTCAACTTTAGCCTTAGAATGCTCACCTGAAAATGATGCTTAAAATGTCAACATTACGTTGGTGAGATTCATAGGTTTAGACACACTTACACTCACAAGGAAACCAGATTACTGTGATCATAAAACATAGCTGGACAAATAAATTTTATTTGTCATATAGCTACATGTATTTGCAAGTCAATAATCACAAACAAAGGCAACAACACACATAAGGCAACATCAGGACGGCTCGTGTCCTCCGATCCCACAACGATTACAACAGGACGGCTCATGTCCTCCGACCCCACAATGATTACAACAGGACGGCTCGTGTCCTCCAATCCCAATAAACCACAATTAGGTCGCATGCACGAGCAACAAGATAAGCATCCTCCTAATTGGAACACATATATATCTACACAAGCAAATAATCACACATAGCATGCATATGATAACATTATAAGTCCAAGCTCTTTTGACACACACATAATCACAGTAACTTAAACAATTTAAGACAAGCATCATTCCCATCCCAAGTTTAAAACAAAGTAAAAATATGGGACTATGAACTCACCTTAAACTCCGCAGCTTCCACAAAAACAACTCACAATCTATAGCACACAAAAATAATCCACATTACACAAGGTCAAGCTAAAAGCTACAACCCATGTAATACACATATGATGAATGTCTAAGACTCATATGACCCACCATGGATCTCCTAGACACCATACTAACCACCACCATAACTTAATACTCACTAAATCCCTTGCACTCTTAAAATCAGATAACGCAGAATTTTTGGGTACATTCACCCACATGAAATCATGAAAAATAAAGCTCAACAACTCACACCAAAAATTTACCATGGTCTCTCATAAGCATACAAGCTAATCCCAGAAGGCCATGGACCAATAACACACACAAGTACTTAAAAGAAAATCAAACTTGTCAACTACTCAAATTCGGATCTAAACGCACACCAAAAAGTTTTGATTAACATAAAATACTTCCACAAGTTTTTATCACGAATACTTTTCGTGGTAGTCTATTATAACCTAATACTTAACTATTCCAGAAAGCCTAGTCAAAATACCACTTTTACAACCACAAAACACCCTCAAACTTTTATCCAAAATCTGTCCCGGTTTGACAGCTTTGACACCTTAACAAAGAAAAATCAAAAGACCAACTTCCCGACCTTGAAATCAATCGTGGCTGGACTTTTTGGAAAGCTCTTTCATTAAAATTCAATTTAGACCTAAAATTCGTGACTTAACTCTTCACCATCTGTTATTCACACTCACATCTTTATAGCCATAATTTTCTGTCCAAACCCTAACACATAATCTAACGCGTTTTACACTCAATTCCCTTAACTAATAACCATATTATTAACAACTAATGATCATAACATGTTTTACTTCATTAATTTACAGAAGTATGTAAACCCTAGATTCCATCATATTAAATATTACATGAATCTTAACAATAATTAGTTAATTACATGAAAACTTGTATTAACAATATACCTTGATCTTGGTTTTAGCTTCAAAAACAAAACCCTAATTTTTTCTCTTGTTGCTCTGCCCTTGTTCGACCGTACACTCCAAAAAGAAGGGTTTGGGAGTTTTAATTTTGTATTTATAATTATATTGGATAACCCTTAAGGCTTAGAGTTGTATTTGGTATCAAATTTGGTTTCCTTTTTCCCCCTAATCCATATATTCGGCCGCTCCTATACATATATATTTATTTTATATTTTTTTATTAAATTTATTTATTACACTCAAAACCTCATACTTTTCATATTTTATGTATTCCCATAACAAAACATAACGTCTTTCGCGATAAACCTTAATTTTACGACAAACCGGAAAATATTCATTTTCAAAATAAAGTTTCCAAAAATAGATTTTCACACACTCCATAAACATTTCTCACAAAAACAACATTCCCGTAACTTACTAACGCTCAATTACTTGAACGAAGACTCGTTACGCAAAACCTCAAAACACTAAATATACACAAGCCATTTCTACACCACATGGGTGATCAAAATAAACTTTCCCAAAATCAACATCACCAAAAATCACAATGACAACCACCACGCGAAGGGATTTTGTGCTAACTCAAAAACTAATCACCCTATAACACACATATACCCATATACCTACTTAAAACACACCAAACAAAGTTAGATAACACAAAACTAAAGGTCTAACTAACCTATTTAAATCACGGTTATTACACCTTACAATGGTACCAACTGTTGAAAAGACGATAGAAGTTTTCATCGGAGGTTTGCCCCGGAGTTTCGAAGGGAATGTTACAGCCTCTAAACCTCAAACGTTAGAGGAGGCCATTAATATAACCTTAAGGTTAATGGACCAAGTGACAAAGTACAACCATGTGCCAGTGCCCTACGATAATAAGCGAAAGTTCCACGATGGGAGAGCTTTCGGTAATAACCATAGTAATACTGGAGGTAATCATATGAACCCCTATCCTCAACCAAGGCAAGATAATCCAAGAGCTTATGCCACCACTTTAAATGAGAAAAGTGGGTATGCTGGAAGTGCCCCTCTGTGTAGGAGATGCAGCTGGCATCATACAGGGCCTTGTGTCATTAAATGTAACATATGTAACAAGGTGGGCCATTATCCAAAGGATTGCAAGAACAAAAGACCAGTTGCTGAAGGAAATCCACCACCATTAACAGTCATTTGTCATACTTGCGGGGAAAAGGGTCATTACATGAATTAATGCCCAAAGAGGAATGCTGATGGTGCCCAAGGTAGAGCATACATGTTGAGGGATATGAATGATCCACAAGATCCTAGCGTAGTCACGGGTAAGTTTCTTTTAAATCATCATTTAGTTAAAATATTATTTGATTCTTGAGCAGATAGAAGTTTTGTATCTATACCCTTAGCCTTTAGACTTAGGATAAAACCCATAGCTTTAGATAATTATTATGAGATAGAAATGGCCGACGGAAACTTAGTTAGTACTAACACGGTCATTAAGGGTTGTACCCTAACATTACTTAACCACCACTTTGAGATCGATCTCATACCTATTAGGCTCGGTAGTTTTGACGTTGTTGTGGGAATGGATTGGTTGTCCAAGAATCAAGCAAAGATTCTTTGTGACGAGAAAATCATCCATGTACCTATCAACGGTGAGACTTTAACTATCCGAGGAGATCAAAGTAGAACTAGAATTAACTTTATTTCATGTATCAAAGCAAAATGATGCATGTCACAAGGTTGTCAAGTTTTTGTGGTTCAAGTAACGGAGACTAAGCCAGACGAAAAACGACTGGAGGATATCCTTGTAGTCAGGGAATACCCAGAAGTTTTTCCTAAGGATTTACCTGGCTTACCTCCAATTCGTCAAATTGAATTTCAAATCGACTTAATTCCCAAAGCAACACCTATAGCCCAAGCCCCCTATAGGTTAGCCCCTTCAGTGATGAAGGAACTCTCTGAACAACTCCAGGAATTAGCCGATCGAGGTTTTATACGTCCAAGTACATCACCCTGGGGAGCTCCTGTCCTATTTGTAAAGAAGAAAGACGGATCTATAAGGATGCGTATCGACTATCGTGGATTAAAAAAACTTACTATCAAAAATCGATACCCATTACCCCGGATTGATGACCTATTTGATCAACTACAAGGTTCGAGCGTATACTCAAAAATCGACTTACGATCAGGCTATCATCAACTGAGAGTGAGGGAAGACGATATCCCTAAGACCGCTTTCAGAACGAGATATGGGCACTATGAATTTCAAGTTATGCCATTTGGTTTGACAAACGCACCAGCGGTTTTCATGGATCTCATGAATCGGGTGTGTAAACCATAATTGGATAAATTTGTTATAGTGTTCATAGATGATATCCTTATCTATTCACGTAATGAGGAAGAGCACGATAAACACTTGAGAATAATCCTAGAACTGCTTAAGACGGAGAAACTTTACGCAAAGTTCTCTAAGTGTGAATTCGGGATTAGTGTTGTGCAATTTCTCGGACACATGATAGATAAACAAGGACTTCGTGTCGATCCAACAAAAATCAAAGCCGTTAAGGATTGGTCGCAACCTAAGAATCCTACAGAGATACGACAATTCTTAGGACTTGCGGGCTACTATCGAAGGTTTATTGAAGGATTTTCAAAAATAGCTAAACCTTTGACAGAACTAACCTAGAAAAACATGAAGTTTGACTGGGGAAAAGATCAAGAGATAGCTTTCCAAGATTTGAAGAGAAAGTTGTGTGAAGCTCCGATCTTAACATTACTAGAGGGAAACGATAATTTTGTCGTCTACTGTGACGCTTCTCGAAGAGGTCTTGGAGCCGTATTAATGCAAAAAGATAAAGTAATCGCTTATGCATCACGACAACTCATGAAACATGAGGAAAACTACACTACAAATGATATAGAATTAGGAGCAGTAGTGTTCGCTCTAAGAATATGGAGACATTATCTGTATGGCACTAAGTGAACAGTTTTCAGTGATCACAAAAGCCTACAGCATATTCTTGATCAAAAAGAGTTGAACATGAGACAACGTCGATGGGTAGAACTGCTTGCTGATTACGATTGTGAAATTCGTTATCATCCTGGCAAAGCTAACGTAGTAGCAGATGCTTTGAGCCAAAAGGAACGAATTAAACCACTTAGAGTTAGGTCATTAGTAATGACACTTCATTCGAATCTACCTTCTCAAATACTTAAAGCCTAGAATGAAGCCCTCGATATGAAGGATCATAAACTTGAGAACTTACAAGAGATGGATAAGGCTTTTGAGATAAGTTCAGACAGAACTCGTTGTATTAAGGGTCGAAAATGGTTACCTTATCATGGTAACTTAAGGAACGTAATAATGCACAAGTCCCATAAATCTAAGTACTCCATTCACCTGGGATCTGACAAGATGTATCAGGATTTGAAGGCATCCATTGCCAGATATGTGGGCAGGTGTTTAACATGTTCTAGAGTAAAGGCTGAATGCCAAAAGCCATCCGATTTATTGGAACAGCCTGAGATTCCCATTTGGAAGTGGGAAAGAATTACGATGGATTTTATCACTAAATTACCTAGAACATTCAACGGGCATGATGCTATTTGGGTAATAGTTGATCGCCTTACAAAATCAGCACACTTCATTCCTATACGAGAAGCAGATGATATGGAAACCCTTGCAAGGTTGTACCTCAAGTAAATAGTTTCCCGACATGGAGTGCCAATATCTATTGATATAAATAATGCGTAAAAACGTTATTAATATTTCTCGATATCCCTATGTTTTGACGATCACAAAATATAAAATCATTAAACGTAAAATTATTACGTAAATAGGTATTTAGTTACAAAATATCATTATATCCAACTAATTCACTTAAGTATGAATAAACAAGTGTCTAATACATTTTATGATCAAAGGAAGGTTTATTACTAATTACAAATTATATAAAATGGTATAAACATTTTATATATTTAAGAAAAACACTTTTGGTAATTAAAAGAAAATGTTTATTTCACAATAAATAAATGAATTCAAATTTTTAACCAAATTCAATTAAATTTTCACCAAATAAACTTTCCCCAGAAAAGACAAAGAAATCAGGCCGTTACGGTGGGCGGCCCCCTTAATTTTAAGGGGGCCGACACACAATTAAGGGGGTTGTTATACGCTCCTATGTCAGAATTCTTTGCCTATAAATACTAGTTCAAATCTAAATTTTTTCCTCACCTTTTGCACTAAAACTTTCTGTTCTAATTCTCTCAAATCATCTTCCTAAATCCTTTGATCATAAATATATTAGTTCTTGTTTCAAGTGATCCAATCCTTCATCATTCAAAGTACAAGAGAAGAATACTCCTCCAACATCTTGTTAAGAAGTATTGTAGGCTTGTATATATTGTAAAAGTGTAGAAGTTGTGTAATAGATAGATCTAGGTGTGTTAGTAGTTGTGAATAGAAGTAGTTGTGTTGGGTAGAAGTAGAAGTAGTGTTGTGAAAAAGAAGTAGTGAAGTTGTGTAGAAGTAGTGGTGTGCATAAGTTGTGAAGAAGGTGTATAGTGGTGTGAGATTGGTTCTAGCTACTATTAGGACTCGACATTTAGCTTAGTGTCGTAAATTGGTGTAAGCAAAAGTTGTGTAAGGTTTTCTCCACCATAAGGGATCTTGTTGACGTAGTGAAGAAAACTCTCGAGTAGGTGCTCGGGGAGTGGAGTAGGGCGAAGAGGTGCTTCGTAGCCGAACCACTATAAATCCTTTGTCTTGTTGTGCGATCTTTCCATCTCTATCTCTTTACTTATTTACTTATATTGTTGTCATTTTATTTTGTAGATATTAGTTTATATAAGTGTTGTTTATAGATCTCACATAAAACTAGAATCGATTATTTTGCAAACAAAGTTTTTATAAAATTGACGTAAAACTATTCAACACCTCCTTCTAGTTTTCCACAATTGGCATCAGAGCTATGTTAAACAAGACTTTTAAAATAAATTGTATTTTAAAACTTGAAATCGATCTATGGAATCGAAAAAATATTTAGAAGGGAACATGACATTTAAACCACCATATTTTGAAAATACAAGTTTTCTTGAATGGAAAAATCGATTCGAAAGTTATGTGAAATTAATAGATTATGATATTTGGCATGTTATTTCAATTGGTGATTTTCATTCAACAAAATCCACTTTTGAAAAACAAAATAATCATTTCAAAGTAGTGCTTGATAAAAATGATATTGCTAAAATGATTATATACAAAGCTTTACCAAATATTGAATATGAAAGAATATTTTTTTGTCAAACGGCAAATGATATGTGGAAAAGTCTTTTAAATTTTCATCAAGAGAAATGTCAAGCCAAAGAAAATTCTATATATAATATAGTTGAAAATGAAAGTATAGTAGATAAGTATCTAGTTGAAATGAGTACAAGTGCTACTAGTTCAAACTTTGCATGTGTAGGTAATAATGACGAAAACCCCATGAGTCATACCAAGAGCAAACAAGAAGGGTGTACAACGTCAACGATCGAACATAATAATGATGATTATTATAGTTCCGAAAGTGAAGATGAAGAATATGCAAAGGTCGTTAAAGAATTCAAGAATATTATTAAGAAGCGACTAAAAGCACAAGATAAAATGAAAACCACCCGAAGAAGAATATCTAGTGACGAAGACGAAACAATGAAGCACAAATGTTTCGTGGCTCATGCACCTGATGAAATATGTCTAGGAATAGATTTGGAGCCCGATGAATGGATAAAGGATAGTCGATGCTCAAGACACATGACGGGGAATCGCAAGCTATTTTCTACATATAAGGCATACAACGGAGGTAATGTTGTTTTTGGTAGTGATCGTCGTGGAAAAATCATAGGCAAAGGTACGATCTCTCAAGACTCTCTAACTATTAAAAATGTCGAGCATGTAGATAATCTAACTTATAACTTGCTTAGTATAGGCCAAATATGTGATAATAAGTGTAGGGTTACCTTTACCGAGAAAGATAGTGAAATAATTAAGGATAAGAAAGTTATAGGTAGAGGAATTAGGAAAGGAGGTATATATGTTATGAAATTAGAAGACAAACCGGAAGATAAGATATGCCTAGCTACTATAGATGAAAACTCCACTTTGTGGCATAGGAGATTAGGTCATGTAAACATGCAACAAATACAATCTTTAGCCTCTAAGGAACTAGTTAGAAACTTACCTAGCCTAAGATATGATCAACACTTTTGCGATGCTTATAAAATTGGAAAACAAGCACATGCTAGTCACAAAGCTAAAAATATGTTATCCACAACTAAATGCTTAGAATTACTTCATATGGACCTTTTTGGTCCATCCGCTGTGCGGAGCTACGGTGGCAATCGTTACACCTTAGTTATAGTAGATGATTATTCACGATACACGTGGACTAGGTTCTTAAGTGATAAAACCGAAGCCTTTGAAAAATTTGAGATATTTAGTAAAATGATACAAAATAAGTTAGGATGCTCTCTAGTCTCAATTAGGACGGACCATGGTAGGGAATTTGATAACGAAGTACAATTCGGAAAATTTTGTGATAAAAATGGAATATCTCACAACTTTTCCGCTCCACGTACTCCGCAATCAAATGGGGTAGTAGAAAGAAAAAATAGGTCTTTACAAGAAATGAGTAGAACAATGTTAAATGAACAATCTATCCCACAAAAATTTTGGTGTCACGCCGTAGATACATCAACATATATACTTAATAGAGTTTCCATTAGACGAATCTTAGAAAAAACTCCATATGAATTATTAAGAGGTAGAAAACCTAATATAGGCTACTTTAGAGTATTCGGAAGTAATTGCTTCATACTTAATACAAAAGACTATCTAACTAAGTTCGACCCTAAGGCTTACGAAGGAGTTTTTCTAGGTTATTCCCAAAATAGTAAGGCATATATAATTCTTAATAAACATACCATGAAAATAGAAGAATCCCTAAATGTAACCTTTGATGAAACTCCTCCACTACCTAAAACATTACCCCTAGAAGATGATGATGTTATAGAGGAAGAAGCTATTGAGGTTAGTAAAACTAAACCCTTAGGTAATGTTCTTGAAGTAGAAACGTTAGAAGAAATTGAAGTTGTAAATGTTAAAGAATCAAAGTCACATCCATTAGATAACATTATAGGTCACCTAAATCAAAGAACACTTAGATCACAAGCTCAAGATAAAAATAACTTCTTTTGTTTTGTGTCAACAATAGAACCTAAGAATATAAATGAAGCCTTAAAGGATGAAAGTTGGATTATAGCTATGCAAGAAGAATTAAATCAATTTAGAACAAATGATGTTTGGGAACTAGTCCCAAATCCTAGGAATGCGACCATAATAGGAACTAAGTGGGTATTTAGGAATAAATTAGATGAAAATGGAATAG
The DNA here is from genome assembly GCA_030686995.1 of Artemisia argyi. NCBI lineage: Eukaryota > Viridiplantae > Streptophyta > Magnoliopsida > Asterales > Asteraceae > Artemisia > Artemisia argyi. The sequence goes on along the minus strand of JARVZY010011632.1, from coordinate 65,643 downwards.
TAACTAGGAATAAAGCTAGGTTAGTCGCCCAAGGTTATAATCAACAAGAAGGAATTGATTATGACGAAACCTATGCTCTTGTAGCTAGATTAGAATCCATTAGAATCCTCTTAGCTTATGCATGCACCCTAGACTTTAAGTTATACCAAATGGATGTGAAGAGTGCATTCCTCAACGGTTTCATCAATGAGGAGGTTTATGTGGCACAACCTCCGGGATTCATTGACTTCGCAAAACCTGATTATGTTTACAAACTAAAGAAAGCTTTATATGGTCTTAAGCAAGCCCCAAAGGCTTGGTATGATAGACTTAAAGCTTTCCTAGTTGAGCATAATTATCCCATGGGAATGGTAGATAACACTCTCTTAACTAAAAGAAGTGACCCAAATATCATCATTGTTCAAATATATGTCGATGACATTGTATTTAGATCGACTTGTCAGGATATGTGTGATGAATTTGCCAAAATCATGCATGATGAGTTTGAGATGAGCATGATGGGTGAACTAAACTTCTTCCTAGGATTACAAATAAAACAACTAAAAGATGGAATATTTTTTAACCAATCAAAATACATTAAGGAAATGCTTAAGAAATTCGGCCTAGAAGACTCAAAACCCCTTAAGACACCTACGTCTACGGAAGTGAAACTCACAAGAGATGAAGAAGGTGAGTCCGTAGATAACACTAAGTATAGAGGAATGATAGGTAGTTTACTATACTTAACGGCAAGTAGACCGATATCATGTTTAGTGTTTGCCTTTGTGCCCGCTTTCAAGAGGATCCCAAAACCTCTCACCTAGAAGCGGTTAAGTGTATCTTCCGATACATTAAAGGCACTATACACTTAGGATTATGGTATCCTAAGGGATCTGGCATAGAAACCATTGTCTATGCGGATTCGGATCATGCGGGAGACTACGTGGATCGAAAAAGCACTAGTGGTATTTGCACGCTTATGGGATGTTGCCTAACGTCTTGGTTTTCCAAGAAGCAAACCGCTCTTGCCATTTCGACCACCGAAGCTGAATATGTAAGCGCTAGAAAGGCATGTCAACAAGCACTATGGATGAAACAAGCTCTCATAGACTATGGCGTTAGGTTAGAAAACATTCCTATAATGTGTGATAATAAAGGAGCCATAGATTTAAGTAAGAATCCCGTTCAACACTCTAGGACTAAACATATAGAAATACGTCATCACTTTCTTAGGGATAACGTACAAAAGGGAAACATAACTATAGAAAAGGTAGCCTCGGAAGATAACATTGCGGATATATTTACTAAGCCCCTTACGCGTGAATTATTTAACCACTTGCGTTTAGGATTCGGAATGATGGAACAAATAGATTAAAATTTTATTTCTGAAATTCTTGATTCTGATTTTTTTTTTTTACTGTCAGATGGGCGGACCCCTTAAATTTATAAGGGCGGCCCCCTTAAAATTAAGGGGACCGGCCTCACTTTAAGGGGGCCGGCCATCTAAGCATAAAAATACTAAATTTTCTTTTCTTTATTCTCAAGTCTGAGTCTAGGATTGTGTCTTGAACAAAAATTAGGAATTGAGATATTTTGTTTTTGCATATATACTCTCAAAAGAAAACCTCAATTCATTTTGAAATCATTCTCACGATTCGGAAAACTCATTGTTGAATAATGGTAAAAACGTTTTTTTCTAAAATCATGCATAAGAGTTAACATGAAGTGTCAAAATATATAATCCAATATATATCTTTAGTAATCATGGACTAAGCAAATTAAATCAAGGAGTTTTTGCCTTTTTGGATTGCTTCTTAGGATACATGTATTTCTTTGCATTAGGAGTCGAAGCAATCGCATCTCCACATTTGTTGCATATAGGCACACACTAGAAAAATGTCAAGTATCACTTGGTCCTAATTTGTTCCATCATTAGTTTCTCCCTCACTAAGTTGCTTTATACTTTATTTGTTGCCTTAGGATACATAACTTGCTTATTTGTTTATTATCATTATTGTCTTTGCATGAAAACTATAATATATGCTTAGTTGCCTACATATATATACTTTCCATGCATACTTCATCAAGATAATATTTGTTTAGTTGCCTAAAGAGATGGACTTGCCCAAAACCAAAACTCAAAACAAACATCTTTCTGGAAAAATCTATGCCAAAAACCATTTCTGGCAATCTGGGAACCAGACATTAGGCAGCCCCCATAATTATAACGGGCGGCCCCCTTAAAATTAAAGGGGCCGACCATTAATTAAGGGGACCGACCACCTGATGGTCGAGGTTCCATGTTTGCTTTCTGCTTTTTAGCCCATTTCACCCTATTTTGATTCCCCACTTCCCTATATTCACAAACATTCTTTGTCTATCAAATCTACCACATATTATCCTTCCATAAACACCAAATCATCACACTATAAATACCCTCATTCATCATTAATCATCACTCAATCCATCATGTCTTCCCCCAATCATCCAAGAACCAAACCCACAAGAGGTGCAACAATCACCGTCAAACTCGTGTGGAGAAGAAAACTTGACACATGTCAAAAATTCTCATCCATTAATGATGTTGTCTCCAACCAACCAACAACTAAACATTCACTTCACCTAAATGATACCTTCACTTTACCTCCACATGAAAACCTTACTATCTCACTCACCACAAATCTTCCAAATGATCCTTTTGAGGAACATACTCAATCTCAAAACCACATCCATCTTTCTCATCAAGACATGAATCCTATTTCAAATGTCCAAACCTCAATCCCCAACAATAACCCAACTCCTCCATCATCACTTTCCTCGAACATAAAAAGTTCGTTGAGGAGCTCAAAGAAGCCCATGAGCTTAGTGCTCTCCTTGCCCTACATCTTGCTCAACGCAATTTGGTTCAACAACCCTCTACCACTCCATCCTCACCATCCAACAACATTGTCCCACTTGAGAATCATGTCAACAATTGTCCTTGTTGTATTTTTCTCCAAAAATAAACCATTGCTCTTAATGAGCACTTCACTTGGATTGAGTATCTCCTCACAAGGTCTTCCCCATCACCATCACAAGCACAACAATCCAACTCTTCCACTCCAAGCTCACCTCCATCAACCACTCCAAACTCTCCAAACAAAATTTCCACAAAAGTCTACCTCCACTAAATCCATGCTCCATGCTTCAAATCTCCAAGCAAGTCCTAGAGACCTCAAGATGGCAACTTAGTATTATCTAACGTAGTTTGCTAAGAAAAGCATAGATGTATGCTTATGTAACAATGATTATGTTTTTTCAACATAATCTATTTTTATGAATAATGAATGCTTGTTGAGATTTATTGTTTGCTTTTTACATATTTTCTTGTTATATATTTAGTTTATTGCATTATATATTGTATGTTCTAAATATTTTTGCAAGCATTCCATATCTCGATTTGTCATTTAACCTTAAAACGAGGGGGAGTACACATCAAGGGGGAGCTCATCCGTCTTCGGGTAAACCTTTTTGATGTTCACAAAAAGGGGGAGAAATGATATAAACTCACTAAATACTTGCATATATAATAATTTTTGATTTAATGAGTTTAGATTTTGTAATCATCAAAAAGGGGGAGATTGTTTATATAAATAATGCGTAAAAACGTTATTAATATTTTTCGATATCCCTATGTTTTGATGATCACAAAATATAAAATCATTAAACGTAAAATCATTACGTAAATAAGTATTTAGTGACAAAATATCATTATATCCAACTAATTCACTTAAGGTATGAATAAAAAAGTGCCTAATACATTTTATGATCAAAGGAAGGTTTATTTACTAATTACAAATTATATAAAATGGTATAAATATTTTATATATTTAAGAAAAATATTTTTGGTAATTAAAGGAAAATGTTTATTTCACAATAAATAAATAAATTAAAATTTTAACCAAATTCAGTTAAATTTTCACCAAATAAACTTTCCCCAGAAAAGACAAAGAAATCAGGCCATTACAGTGGGCGGCCCCCTTAATTATAAGGGGCGGCCCCCTTAATTTTAAGGGGGCCGGCACACAATTAAGGAGGCCGGAATACCCTCCTGTGTCAGAATTCTTTGCCTATAAATACTGGTTCAAATCTGAATTTTTTTCCTCACCTTTTACACTAAAACTTTCTGTTCTAATTCTCTCAAATCATCTTCCTAAATCCTTTTATCATAAATATATTAGTTCTCGTTTCAAGTGATCCAATCCTTCATCATTCAAAGTACAAGAGAAGAATACTCCTCCAACATCTTGTTAAGAGGTATTCTAGGCTTGTGTATATTGTAAAAGTGTAGAAGTTGTGTAATAGATAGATCTAGGTGTGTTAGTAGTTGTGAATAGAAGTAGTGTTGTGAAAATGAAGTAGTGAAGTTGTGTAAAGTTGTGTAGAAGTAGTGGTGTGCATAAGTTGTGAAGAAGGTGTGTAGTGGTGTGAGATTGGTTCTAGCTACTATTAGGACTCGACATTTAGCTTAGTGTCGTAAATTGGTGTAAGCAAAAGTTGTGTAAGGTTTTCTCCGCCATAAGGGAGCTTGTTGACGTAGTGAAGAAAACTCTCGAGTTAGGTGCTCAGGGAGTGGAGTAGGGCGAAGAGGTGCTTCGTAGCCGAACCACTATAGATCCTTTGTCTTGTGGTGCGATCTTTCCATCTCTATCTCTTTACTTATTTACTTATATTGTTGTCATTTTATTTCGTAGATATTAGTTTATATAAGTGTTGTTTATTGATCTCACATAAAACAAGAATCGATTATTTTGCAAACAAAGTTTTTATAAAATAAAATTGACGTAAAACTATTCAACCCACCCCCCCCCCCCTTCTAGTTTTCCGCAATATCTATTATATCGGATCGTGATTCTCGTTTCACGTCCAGATTTTGGCAATCTATGCAAAAGGCCTTAGGTACTCAGATAGACATGAGTACGGCATATCATCCGCAAACTGTTGGTCAAAGTGAAAGAACTATCCAAACACTCGAGGATATGCTTCGAGCGTGTGTGATAGATTTTGGAAAAGGATGGAAGAAACACTTGCCATTAGTAGAATTCTCGCATAACAACAGCTATCACGCTAGCATAAAAGCAGCACCGTATGAGGCACTTTATGGGAGAAAGTGTAGGTCTCCGGTCTGCTGGGCTGAAGTTGGAGAAGTGCAACTCACGAGTCCGGAAATAATTCATGAGACAAATGAGAAAATAGTTCAAATCCGACAACGCTTACAAGCTGCAAGGGACCGGCAAAAGAGTTATGTCGATATAAGACGTAAGCCTTTAGAATTTCAAGTCGGAGATAGGGTTTTGTTGAAAGTTTCACCTAGGAAAGGTGTCTTTCATTTCGGAAAGCAAGGAAAGCTTAGTCCGAGATACATTCGACCTTTTAAGGTTTTAGAACGAATTGGTCCAGTGGCATACCGACTTGAATTACCGGATGAACTAAGTAATATACATAACGCGTTTCACGTATCAAATCTTAAGAAGTGTTTATCGGACGAATCACTAGTTGTGCCTATTAACAAGCTTCAATTGGATGATAAGCTCAATTTCACTGAAGAACCAGTGGAAATTATGGACCGAGAGGTCAAAAATCTAAAACATCACCGAATTCCTATCGTTAAGTTACGTTGGGACTCCCAAAGAGGACCAGAGTATACTTGGGAATGAGAGGATTAAATCCATGCTAAATATCCCCATCAATTTACACCATCATATACTAACCATAGTTAAATCTCGGGATGAAATTTTCTTTCAGGATGGGAGACTGTCACAAACCACTAACTTCCCCTTAGGATAGAATACCTTACTAACTTAGATTAGGCCCTCACTAGCACCCTAGGATTAGAAATGCCTTACTAACTTAACTTAGGCCCTCATTAGAGCACACTAGGATTAGAAATGCCCATAGGATTTTCCTGAGTTAAATTTTTGCTTTAATATATCATTATAACCTAACTAACCCTCAAACAAGCTCACGTATCCACCTATGCCAACCACTACTATGTTTACTTGATGTAAACACCCCAGTATGTCAAGTCAAGGTAATAAACATATTTTCACTAAGAAAACTAGTACTATACTACCCTATACTTGCTAGAAAACCCTAAATGCACCTATGTGTTTACAATTAGCTTTAAAACCCTAACTACCTATCTGAACTTACATGCAAAGTGCTTAGGACTTAGATATAAGTTAGAATAGATATTTTAGGATATATTAGAACCTTTAGGATATAGTACAACCCCTAGAAACTTAGCTACAAGTCATATAAGCACAAAACCGTAATTAGGTCATAACTTCCCGAAACTAGGTCAAAACTAGGTTAAAACTTTATCATAAGCTACCATCACTTAGTATAAGCTACTAATAGTTACTAAACATCATTAGGACCTTAGTTAAGATACTAAAACATAGATAAAACCCTAAACACTTATAAAACAAAACTAGATTAAAACTTGACCTAAACACCTAAACTATACTACTTAAACACCTTAATATGAACAAGCTACCACCCTAGCGCATTAATATACCTAAGCTAGCACCCTAGCACATCCAAGCACCCAAGCAAGGAGGTGCATCACCTCCTTGTCACCACCTTAGCTCGAACCGCTTTTCATGGCTTCATACCACCACAACCGGCCTACTCAGCCCCCTATACCACCATAAGCCGTCATTATCACCTTCTAGCCTCACCACATCACCCCATACCCATGCTTGCTTAGCCCCCCCCCCCCCCTGCTCGACACCTAGGCAACCGTTTTCCCCCAAACCGCCTCTACGCAACTATAAATACCCCCTCTCCTTTCATTTTTCCACACACCTCTCCTCTCCCACTCTATCTCTTATTTCTGTAATACTAAGTGGTTAGAAGCAATAGGAAGAAAGTAGCTAGGCGTTGGTTTGGTTGTGTTGCATTTTGAAGTCGTGCGAGCCAAAGGAAACCCTAGAAACCTTAGCACCTTAGTTCAGCCCTCCCCCGACCTAGGTAACCTTTAATTTATGTCCAATTAGTCTTAGAATAGGTTTAGATGCTTAGTACATGCTTTAGATAGTTGCTAGATTCCTATGCATGTTTACTCTCGTTACCCTAGTTTTTGGTCGAATTGCATGTTTACTTGTTATATAGCTTTCCTACTTGATATAACTTGCATTATATGACTTATTTGAACTTACATGAGTTAGCTTTAAGGTTAGAAACTAGATTTCCATGCTAGAATTAGAATTATATGCATTTAGGACTAGTTTTGCAAATTATTAAACGCATAGGGGTATACATTGTAAATTCCTGAAACTATAAAGTCTAGGGACTGTTTTTGACATTTCCTAGAAGATATTAGTGTAAGGACTAAGTTTGCAATATATTAAACCTTAAAATAAACTAATAAAACAAATATAAAACTAAAAGGACTAAAACTGCAAATAGTATAAACATAAGGGTAAAAAGGGTAAATAATAGAAATTAGTATAACTTAGGAACTATATGTGCTATTTCTTTAAATATGATAGTTTAGGGACTAAATATGCAATAGTTAGAAAGTTATATGCCTATTTGTTATAAGTTTATAAGTTTGGGGTAGAAAACGTAAATATATATATACTTCTGAGATATGATGGCTTGAACGGTGTTATGTTATAACTAAACCCTAATAACAACATAACTCATTAATAGGGAACTTTGTGTGAGGAGTATTAACTTCTGAATTATGATGGCCCGAATGGTATTATGCTGATCACATAATACAATAGTAGGGAGCTTCATGTGAGGAGTCATATACTTCTGAATTACAATGGCCCGAATAGTGTTATGTTATATATATAAAAACCTAAATAGTAATTAGTGAAGAAAACCTAGACTAAGACTTGACATACGCACACCCACACTACCCCAGGATACGTGAGTAAGTTGTCTAAACCCCCTACTTAAACTAGCTAGAGACTCAGGTGAGTTTTCATAGCCTCAGACCCTTTTAAATGCTTTTTAAATGTTTTACAAACCCTGTGAGGGGGATACATGCTTTAAAACCAAATACAAGTATTTGCTTTGGATATTGCACGAGTAAACTAACAGCCATCATTACATAACCCAAAATTCATGAATCTAATCGTTTGGAAGGTTTTATCCAAACGAACGCAAATATAGTTGATAAATCTATTGGAGTTTGACAACTCCCGTTGGTATTAACACCCCACTAGGTGGTACCAATAAGTACTATATTTGAACCAACTGAAGGTTTAACTTTGGCAAGTTATCCTTCCCATCCCCTCATGGTTTGGTCTGCAGACCCCATGATCCGGATCGTTAACGTGTGGTTCATGAGCTTAGTGCAATATACCTTATTTCTAAAACTAACCCTTTTCCACACATAGAGTTTAACCTGAACTCTATAGAAGTTGTATTTACTCTTTACTTTTTAAACCTATGACTCTCACTCAACATACGTGTTGACTTTTAAGCATGTTATCTTAGGTAATTAGGCACTATAGGAACCCTGGCACGGAGAACCACTGGACATGAGGACGTCCAGAATAGTTATCATTCATCAATTTTGTGCCATAAAATGTATCTTTGGGACCTCTCTTTTGGTAAAAGTATATCTTTTGCTGTAAACACTCTGATGAATAAATGAATGATAACAACCTTTTTCAAAAACGTCTCTTTTCGAGTCATTTTCTATTATCTTGTCTTTGTTTCCTTGAGTAATGCCCCAAACACTTTATCCGCTGCGATCAATGAAAAATGGGGGTGTTACATGCAGGGTCGGATACCCGTCCTCCAATGCTTGACAGAACCAACTATGAATCATGAGCACAAAGGATTCGTCTCTATTGTTGGGGAAAGGAAAACGGGGTTAACATTTTGAAATCCATTGATGAAGGACCTTTTCGAATGGGCATTACTAGAGACACTGTTGCAGCTACTGATGATCAACCTGCTATAGTTGGTCCAGACAGACCTCGCACCTACAATGAGTTATCTGATGAAGAAAAGAAACGCTATGATGCCAACATCAGAGCATCGAACATTGTCATTCAAGGGCTTCCTAAAGATGTCTACAAACTTATCAACTATAACACAAAAGCCAAAGCAGTTTGGGATAATGTGAAAATGCTTCTTGCAGGGTCTGAGTTAACCAAAGAAGATCGTGAGTCTCAGCTATATGATGAATTTGAGCACTTCAAAATGAATCCAGGTGAAAGCATCACTGACTATTATGTCAGATTTCACAAGCTGGTCAATGATATGAGGATCATCAAGATGACAATGCCCAACATTCAGCTTAACTCCAAATTCGTGAATAACATGGCACCTGAATGGGATAGGTTTGTTACGGCTGTTAAACTCAACAAAGGTCTCAGGGATACTCAATCCTTCAGCAACAACATGAGAAGCATGCTGCTTATGATCGGTTAATGCGGGAAAAACTCAATCCTTCAGCAACAAATGACTCTCTTGCATTCGTCTCAAATGTTCAGCAGCTTAATCAATCTTCAATTGATCCACCTCAACCACAACATCCTTCATCCAGGTCCACTACTACAACTAGTCAAGCATCAACCCCTTCTCCATCTGCATTAAACACCCATCTGGACTCTGGTTACTCCCACACTGAAATGATGATTGATAATATTTCCAATCAAGTTTCCTTACTAGTCCAACAGTTCAGGGCTGCACTTCCACCAACTAATAACCAACTCCGGTCTTCATCTAACCCACAAAATCAGGCAGTTATAGAAGATGGTAGGGTGGTGGTGCAGAATGTGCAAGGAAGACAAAACTTGAATCAAAGAAATGCTGGTAGGGGAAATGTGCCCTATAGAGTTGGGAATGCGCTTGAAGTCAAGCTAGGCAGCCGAAGTGCTACAACTGTGGAGGATTGGGCCACATAGCCAGGAATTGCACTCAACCAAAGCGTCCACAAAACTCTGAGTACTTCAAAGACAAGATGTTGCTAATGTAGGCACAAGAGAATGGGACTGCTTTGGATGAAGAAGCTCTGCTCTTTCTGGCTGGGGATGACGGGAATACTTTTGATGCTGATGTGGATGATCAACCTATTCAGGACATGGCACTGAATGACCCGAACATCTTTCAAGTTGAAGACTGTGATGCATTTGAATCAGATGTTGATGACGAACCCACAGCTCAAACCATCTTCATGGCAAATCTGGCTGCTGCTGTTTCCTCATCACATCAATCTGGCTCTCCCATCACATCTGCTTTCTCTGAGGTACCACACTCACATGATCTGAATAAACCTACCAATTCACAGCGGGTTTATGACTCGGTACAACTCAAGAATGTTGATAACACAGATACCATTGATATGGGAAATAGCAATATTATTTCATATGAAAGGTATGTGAGTGACAATGGCCTGTCAGCTGTACTGAGTAATACACTGTCTGTTGATTTAAGTGAACATGAGTTGCATGAGCACACAGTATATAACCCTGATGACTCCCTGACCACTAGATTTAACATCCTTAAGGATCAGGTGACTATATACGAATAATGTGCTAAATTTGAGCTTACTGAACGTGAGCAGAAGATGGAATGGCAAATGCGTGCTTACATAACTAAAAATAATTCTAAACAAGAAACATTGAAAAGGGAGTTACTATCTTTGCAAAAACAATTGGATCAATCTGTCAAACAGAAACAGGAGATTCAAAAGGGATTAACCTCGCTCAAACACGATTACAAAGATAAAGAAACAGAACTTCTGAATGATTTCTCTAATCTTAAAATGTTGAAAAATAAACTGGAAGAAAAGTTGTACACGCAAGGCCAAACCATCCAATCTGCTCAAATGATTCATAATCATAGGAAATTAAGAGATGAATTTAGTGAACAGGATGTCTCTAAACCAAAAGCTGATTTCCTTAGAAATGGTATAGGTGCTCAACCTATGTTATATGATGCAAACATTATGCTTTTGCCTAATCATGCCCCTCCTGATGTGAGATCCTATGACGAGATTGATGAGATGGAAGATAGAACTAGGGAAAAACTTGCTGAGCAATTAAAGGATCCCCTGTGCATTGCTAATAATACTGTATTTCACTATGATTATACTGATGACAATCATTCAACCATTTTTGTTCCTCAAAAGAAAATCCTCCCTGAGAAAGTTTTTTGGAATATTGACTTAGAGAAAATGAAAGCAGAAAGACTTGTGGGTAACACACGTACTATTTTTAGGATAGCTGACCCAACTATTTATCCTCTAGACACGCCCAAGCACCTTGTACCATTTACTCTTCCCACACAGTGTAATACTCTAATTGGATTATATGTTCTTTGTCAACTGTTTAATAATTTTGAGAAAACATGTAAAAAGAGAATTACACCAACGGGGATTACTGAAAGGAAAAGGGGATTTGAGCAAACAAAACGCTGTTACCTAACTGACGTCATGCCATGTTTCGATCTTCTCAAAGAACACTTTGAGGGTCTTAAAAAAACAATTAATAATGATGTGACTGAAATGAAAAAGGTCTTCAAAGATGTGGAAAATGAGGGTAAACAATTGGCAATTGATCTCAAATATAGTGAAATTGACAGGAAAAACATTCTCATTATGAATGAAAATTTGATTGCTAATTGCATTGCACAAGATGTATTCTACACTATCACCGACTCTGCATTATCTGCTCGACAATTTCATGAAATGTCGGTTACTTTAAATGTCTTCCAAAACCGTGTGATTGAGCTTGAGGGGGAGAATTTCAAATTACATCAAAAAATTCAAAACGACGACCATGTTAACATGGTCAGGCATTTCTCAAAACTTGAAGTTGATAATCTTAACTTACAACTAAAATATCAACATCTAGAAGAAAGCATAAAAATCTCAAATGCCAAGACATCTTCGGATGCTCCTGAATTTGACACATGTTTTGAATTAGCCAAAAGGGATGAAGTAATTCAAGCTCACTCAAACACGATTCGGAAGTTGAGGGCCCAAATTGCAGAATTAAAGTCTAACATGGACGACGTGACCAATACCAATCAACAAATGGTGTTAGATTCTCAAAGCTTTCAGAAGCAAGGCATCATTAACGAATTAAAACATGAAAATGTGTGGCTTCGTGCTGAAATGCCAAATGCTAAACAACGTTACAAAGAGTTATTTGAGTCTATTATAATAACACGTGACCTGATGAGTGCTTATTCACACATCATTTTTAGACCTTAATTCAGACCAAAGACACCAAATACTAACCAAAAATACCAAGAGAATGTATGTTTTTGTATTTGTGAATGTGCAGGTACGGATATGTGGAAAATGAACAAAAACAAAGCCAAAACCGACAAAAACGAGCACGAGAATGGAAAAAGGTCAAAAGCCGGAGCCGGGGAAGCAAAATGACAAAGAAAAGCTCATTATGTGATTAGAAGTCCTCAGAGATTCATCTTGTTACATATTTGGTCCCTGAGCAAAGTTTGAAGAAATGACAGTTTTAGTCCCTCATCTTTCAGAGAAATACACAAATGGTCCCTCAAGGATAAGTTAAAGAAAGAGTCAATAGTGATCCTTCATGATTCAGAGATTTACAATAATTATCCTTGGGAAATAACTTTGAGCAAAAATCAGATTCAGTCCCTAAGCTTTGGAGTTTGTACAACTTTGGTCCTTGTATTAGTAATACTACTAAACCAATAGTCCACAACCGGATCCACACCATATCATATTAGCCCATAATAAACCTTTAACCCCATCAGCCCAACACAATAACCTAAAGCCCACCAACTAAGGTCTACCCGGCCTGCTACTACTAAAACCCGACCCAAACGCAATTAATATCGTTTAAAAATCACCCGCCCCCCTTTTTACCCTTTAACCCAGAAAACTTACTATTCACATGAACCCTAAAAAATTACCCACCCAAAATTAACCTCGTACCCTATTAATTACCAATGATTAAACGTTCTAGAAGCCTGTCACATGACAGTCACATGTCAGGGAATGTAAGAGGGGACGCGTGTGCCAATCATATCACACATGGAGGATTCATATCTGTCACATCAATCAATCAAGGGTCAACAATGATTGGAAGCATCTAGAATTTAATCAAACGGCTCAGATGGGACTACAACAAGAACAAATCACACACGGATTGCTGAGGTAGAGTGTGAGGACCTCAAACCCTAGCTACCTAGTTCCCCTATATATACCCCCTCCATATCATGTATCTAGTGTGCCTTATTTTGTATTGTTATGCTGCTTATTTTACTTTTGTAATGAATTCCTTTTATTAATGAAAATTTAAATTCAGTTTTATTATTCACTTGTCTTAATTTTAGTTTACTTTTATTTACAGCTTATTGCTTATTTCATTTCTATTTTCAGTTTATTACTTCTATTTACTTATTGTCCTTTAAATTCAGTATTGCTTTCAGTTATTTACTTATTTGTTGTTTCAAGTTTGCAAAAAAAGAAAAAGAAAAAAAAAATAGAAAATTAGAAAATAAAAAAAAAAGTATTAAGTTCTTATTCAACAAGCTTCAATAAGCTTTCTTATTGTTTATACAGTTTCATATCAGCTTTATATAGCTTTTGTGAAGCTTAATTTGGCACCAAACTCAATTCTCTAAAAAGTCAACTAAAGTCAACTGTTGAGCTTATTGTGAATAAGCTCAACTTATTTGGTGGTATAAGACAGCCATAAGGTGCATTTGGCCTGTCTAAAGACAGGCAAGCTCAGTGAACTCCCTCAATTGTTGCTGAGGGAGAGGTTCTTTTGTAAGTTTAAGCTTATTTCTTATTCCTCTCAATTAATAATATAGATCTGTGTTGCTTGCTTCTTAGTGCTAAATAGTTGTTGTTTGAATGTTATAATAGTTGGATATTAATAGTTGTTCATCTGTTTCGTTGTTTGATAGTAAGTTGTTGATTGATACTCATATTAGCTTCATTTCTGTCTCACATCTGTGGATCTATAATCTGTGTTAAAATTGCTTCTGAGATCTGTGTTTTTCATTGGTTTATAGTGTTTGAATCATTTTGAGTTGGTTAGTTTAGGATTGGAATTAGTTTGGAGGAATCTGTGGTGTTTTCTATTGTTGACAGAATCATTAGGAGTGTTTGGCATTGTGCTGTGTGCTAGTCTTAGGTAATTTTCAGTGGTTATTTTTGGTTTCAATCAGTAACTTAGGTTGATATTTAAGTTAGTATTGCATAAAAACTATAGTTCATTAGCTTTAAAAGTCAAATTACCTTTCAAATTTTCATTACAGTTAGTATCTAGTAGTTTTAGGATTAGTAAGCTTTCATATAAGTGTAGTGTAGTTACTATTAGCTTTATTAAATCATTAGGTAGCTTATAATCACTTTAGTTGCTAGTTTGGATCAGTTTAAATTCAATTTAGTCAAACCGATAGTGCAATTCAAAAGTCAAAACATTCTGAATTCAGCTTTTGGACAGTCCTTTGTGAGCTTCTGTAGGTTTCATTCTTAATCAAAAATACCTGTGGCTTGTTGATTTTAGAACTTTGGCAGTAGGTGATTAAGTATCAAAAAGAATTTTAAGTTTCAGAGCTTATCTGCTTATCTTATAAGCTTAAGGAAGTGGGCTGTTTGGCTGAATTAATCCCCTGCTACATCAGTTTTAGCGCAAGTTTAGAGCAATCATTGGCTACTCAAATAAGTTTGGAAGTGCAAACCATTTGGTGTTTTGAGATCTCTGGTTGGTAGTAATTAGTTAGCACCCATTAGTTTCATCTTCATAGCTTATTGGTACTGCTTATTTGGCCTAATAAGTTGTGTGGTTGAGCATAGTTTCTGTGTTCTTTTCTAGGGCTGCAACTGTTACTATTTGATCATTATCTGAGTTTAGTTGTTCATCCTAGTTCACTTGTGCTTATAGTTGATATTTTAATTGCTTCTGAGCTTTTTGCTTCATCTGTTTTGGCTTATAGCTTATATTCTAGTGCTTATTAACCTGATTTAGTCCATTATCTGTGTTTCTGTGCATCTTTTGATCTTAATTCTGTTCCAACAAGCTCACTTTAATCTTAGAATGCATTGATTTAAGTTTGGTAAAGTTTTGGTCAGGAGTGCTTATTAATAAGCACTCCAAATCAGCAGTTTTCAGCTTTTCAGCATTTTCCTAGCTTATTTCAGTTTCAAACTTTTTTCTCAAGCTTATTATATTATTTTAGAATTTCCCTGAAATTTTCATATTTTTCTGAGTCCGTTTGCTATTTTTCTAATTAATTTTCATTTATATTCATTTTTAATTACTTATTAATTACTAAAAAATACAAAAAATCAGAAAAAGCCCAGAAAAATCCAAAAAAAATATTAGAAAATTATTTTTAGTTGATTTAGAATTTTAGAAATTTAATTTGCATTTTTCTCACTTAATTTTCATTTTCTTTTAATTTTTAAATAGTTTAATTAGTTTTTAATTCATAAAAAATAAATAAAAAGTCAAAAAAATATTTTTCTTTTTCTCAAAATTTTCTTTTATCATTTTTGATTTTTAGAAATTATTTCCAAGTCCGTAGGAGTCGTGTAGCTTAAAAGTCGCGTTTTATTTCGTACGTTAGCGTTAAATTGACGTTTTAGCGTACGGTTTCGATTTTACGTGACGTTTTTAGTTGCCTTATTTGAACTACGTGTTTAAGTGATTGATTGTGCCTTATTTGCTATATCATTAGCGTAATCTCATCAATATCACTTTGTACCACTTTTCACGACACGTTTTCCGAATCGAGAATTCGAAATTTCATTCACCCTTCACACGGAATACGACCTCGGGTTATCCGTATTTCTTTGCGGATTTCTTGAGCTTACTACTATACTATAATTGATATATTGTGTTGCAATCCAATTCAATCAATTTTTTATTCTCAAAAACTATACTTAAAACGACCCGGGGAAATACTTTCCTAAGCATTTCTTCGGTAATAAAACTATACTTAAAACGATTACATCAAAAATTTTGGCGCCGCTGCCGGGGAAGGTTGAAGTGAATTTTTGAATATTCGTTTTTGAAAAATTGTGTTTTGATAAGCCTTCCTCTATTTTGTATATATTATATAAATATCGAAAAATCAAAAACACTTTTCCTAAAGTGTTTTCAAAAATACCAAAAATATAATAAAGTTACAGCCTCGTTCCGATCGAATGAAAGGGCGTTGTAAACCAAATAAGCTTCTCAATATAATTACGCGTGAAATTAATTGCTAATCGGATTACTTTAATTCTACAACCGAATAAGCGGAAAATACGGAAGCTTTGACATTAAATTGCAAGCTCAAGAGAGATTCATTCTTCTCTCCCGTTCCGTCGCGAGTAGATTAAGGGAAATGATTTACAATTAACGTAACGTTTGAAAAAGAAAAAAAAAACAAAAGTTTAAGTTTGTGAATTTTGCTTTATAAAAACAAAAATACAAAAAGATTTTCCTTTTCAAATTTGATTTTCCTTTTATTTTTCAAAATTTGATTTTTGTGGTGTATGAACACACGTTCTACGTCTAAACGACTTGTTTCACCACTTTCAAATCCGGAAAGTTTGTTTCGTCACACACACCGAGTTCTATTTCCTAATACGGAGGAAATGAACCCGAACGAACAACACTTGGGACCCCCGCCGATGGGTGGTATCCAAAACAATGTGATCCCGCCGATGGGACCACAACCGGTTTACGATCAACGTACTATGCAAGAATTGCTCCAGTGTCCCACCGAGGGATACGGGGATGCAATTGTTTTACCACCAATCCTTTCCGATAATTTCGAACTTAAAACTGGATTGATTCAACTTGTTACGTCAAAACAATTTCACGGTTTTGAGAGGGACGATCCTCACGCACACATCCGATGGTTTAATAAGTTAACTTCGACTTTCAAATTTAAGGATGTCCCTCACGATGCTATCAAATTGATGTTGTTCCCATTTTCACTCGAGGGTTTAGCCCGGATTTGGCTCGAAAAAGAACCCCCTCGATCAATTCACACATGGGAAGAACTCGTCTCGAAATTTGTTAATCATTTCTTTCCGCCGTCCAAAACGACTAATCTTAAGAATGATATAACTAATTTTCAACAACGTTTTGATGAGAACTTTGGTGAGGCTTGGGAACGCTTTAAGGATCTTCTTCGAAAATGTCCTCACCATGGTTTCTCCGAGTTACACCAAATCGACACGTTTTATAACGCTTTGACGCAAAACGATCAAGATTCTTTAAACGCAGCCGCTGGTGGCAATATCTTGAATCGTACGCCTAGGGATATTTTGACAATTATTGAGAACAAATCTAAGGTTCCGACTTCTCGTAACAAACCGAATGTTTCGAAAGTGACTTCTTTTACTCCTCCTTCACCTTCGTCGGTCCAATCATCGGAATTGGCCGAACTTACCGACGCTATCCGTTGTATGATGAAAGAGTTTAAGTCGCAGAACCAAAAACCCGAGCCCGTTAAAGCCGTTAATGAAAAATGTGTGATTTGTGGTGGACCCCATCCGTATTATGATTGTCAAGCCACCGATGGCCAAGTTTATAATGCTAACGTAGCAGCCGTAAACTACAATCAAAACCAAGATTTTCGTGCTAACCAAACAAGTCCACCTGGGTTTCCACCCGTGCAAAATCATCAAAACCGTTATCCTCAAAATAACCAAGGTAATCAAAACCAAGGTTACAATCAAAACCGTGGAACCAATTTCAATCAAAATTATCAAGTCCCTTCACCCCAACAAGTTTATCAACCACCACAACAAGTACAACCTTCTCCTGAGCTTGCTAATTATATGAAAACAAATGATGTTAGCATTCGAGCAATGCAAAATCAAATCAACAACTTGAAGGTTGAATTTAAGAAAGAGATCGACACAGCTATAACTCGACAAACAAATGAGCTTAAGCAAATGATGAGCAGTTTTATGCAAATGAATCAAGCGTCGACGTCTGGCACTCTTCCAAGCAATACTATTCCAAACCCGAGGGGCGAGATTAAGGCGATCACGACTCGCAGTGGTGCTTTATATGAACCCACGGTTCCGACTACCTCTTCTTCTCTTCCACCAAAGGTAGTGGACCGTGAGACCGAGGTGACAAAGGACCCGGTACCTCCTACTAATAACGGAGGTGCTGAAAATGTCCAACCTCCGGTTTTCCAAATGTCAAAAGATAAAGAAAAAGTCGTTTCTGAAAACAATGTGAAATACAAGTCAAAATTGCCATATCCATCACGATTTAATGATGAAGAGCTCCGTGCAAAATCTAAAAAACAAATGGAAAAATTTCTCGATATTTTTCAAAAATTGCACTTTGATATAAGTTTCATGGATGCTCTTGTTTGCATGCCAAAATTTGCCTCAACGTTTAAAAATCTCATAAGTAATAAAGAGAAATTGCTCGAATTAGCCGAAACACCGATAAATGTTCAATGCTCCGCGATTCTTCTCAAGAAGCTTCCCGAGAAGCTTGGAGATTCGGGAAAGTTTCTCATTCCTTGTTCGTTGAAAGATCAAGAGGTTTGCAAAGCCCTGGCCGATTCAGGTGCAAGCATTAACCTTATGCCTTTGTCAATCTATAAACAACTTAGAATGGGAGAACTTAAACCAACCCGAATGACTTTAGAACTTGCTAATCGTTCGATTACTCATCCGGTTGGAATTGCGGAAGATGTTTTTGTTCAAGTAAACTCGTGTACTTTTCCGGCCGACTTTGTCGTTGTTAATTTTGAACCCGATCCGAGAGTTCCTCTTATACTAGGGCGACCGTTTTTACGAACCGCAAAAGCCCTAGTTGATCATTTTGAGGATACTTTAACTTTACGACATGATGATGACATAATGATTTTTAAAGCCGATGCTCCGAAATCAAAGAAGTACTCCGTCAATAGCATTGATGCTTGTGATTATTCCTTTGATGATTTTGTGAAAACGTTCGTCTCCGACTCTTCCCCATCATTTCCTCCGACTAAGGAACATGATTCTTTTTGGGAAGAGGTCGATGAATTTCTTGCTATTGATACAATTCCGTTTTCTGAGATTGACGATTCTTACTTTGATTCGGAGGGAGATACTATTTTTCTTAACAATTTGTTAAACGATGAACCGTCAATCCCTCCGGATAAAGTTAAGACAAAGATTAAGTTCATAATTGAAAATCCTCTTGAGCCCGAGCTCGAGGAATTTTTACCAGAATTTGATATTTTTACCTTCGATACGACTAAGGAGATGAGTGGCAATCCCACTTATCGTCCTGATTTTTATGATCCGACGTTTGAAGCTTTTCATTTCGATCACTCGGAAGAGACGAGTCGTGGCAGTACCACTTCTCATGCTTTTATCTCTCTTCCGGAATATGAGTCATTTTGTTTTGACAAAATTGAATGTGAAATTGAAAAATTTTCTGAATATGAAAGTTTCAGTTTTGATCTTGAAGTTGATCATGATCCGGGTGGAGTTCTTAAGAATGAGAATTTTAAAGAAATTTTTATCCCAACCCTCCCACCCGGAAAAGATTTTAAAATGAGTTTAAATGATAAGATTCATAATTCCACAATTATGAAGTTTTCTTTTGAAGATGAGGAGTTTTTCAAGATTGTTATCATAACGTTCTTGCCGTTTATAACGTTTGGTGTGATTTCTCTTATCCTTCACTCCGTGGGGAGTGAGGATGTTGTATTTGATCCTGGTATCATTTCTAAACGTTTTCAACATTAAAATACCAGTGGTTATCTCTTCGGGATGGAACTTTCAACTAACTCAAATGTTTTTCAATTTTTTTTTTAATGAAAGCCCGAGAGAGATTAATTTTTCCATTTGCTCTCCCCAAGGACGAATTAATTCGGGGATCGAGTCAAGCTCATGTGACTCGGTAATCAAAAACAAGCGCTTCGTGGGAGGCACCCCATGCTTATCCATTTCATCTTCTTAAATTTCTATTTTCTTTAATAACGTGACGTGAGGGGGGCGACCCTTTCCAAACTCGTGTTTTGTGGTTGTTGTTTGTGAATGTTCAGGAATTTTCCCGAAGTTTGAGGACTCTCGTGCTCGTGGTTTGTCGTTCTCTCCACTCGAGTCTCATCCTTCGCTGCTCTTTCGGAAACTCACCATATCCAAAATCTTATCGACTAACGTTTATCTCTTGGCATACTTAATAAACGGCCTTAGATTTTACGTAGGATTACCCGTCCCTTAAAACATTGAGGACAATGTTTCACTTTAGTCTGGGGGGGGTGAATCTGCGATTCGATTTGACCTGTACCATCGTCTGAGCTGTTAACTTACGCAACTCCGTTTTCCACCAAAAATTTTACTTTTTGTCACCGCTTTATTATGAAAAAAAAAAAAAAAAAAAAAAAATTGATAAAAAAATGAAAAAAAATATATATATGATATGAATAATAAGTTTTGACACCTTGTTTTGACTTTCCTACCGGCGAGAGTAGAAATAAATGTTCCGACTTGACCGGGCGTGTTGAGCCCTAGCTCGTCTCCCTTAACCAATATAATCAAAAGATTATGGCTAAGCATCCGCGGATCTCATTATTTGGGATTTTAAATTTGCGGAGATCGAGGAATGATAGAGTTTATTTAGAAGTTTCGTGCTATACAAGGATCGCATTACTGGGATTTAAAAAACCCACGAGAGGTACTTGTGGCCTCCTTGTTCCCATCATCAACGTCATCAATATATAAATAGATGTCTAGGATTAATTAAGGGTATACGGTTTGGGCAATATTTAGTTTTTTCTCGTTCCCAACAAAATTTCTGCATATGGGGGTTTGGTACACATAGGGGTACTGCCAGTGTTACGGTGAAATAGACTATTGCATCTTGCCGGTTCGCAGCCGATGTTATGATCTTAGTAAAGGCCGTAGGACTCGGGGTTTGGCATATAGTTATGAATATCAATAATAATAGTCCAAAGCCAAAATAAAAAGGCAGAGGAATCCAAAGCTATAAAAAAAGCAGCGGATAGAAATCCAAAGTCATAATAAAACTCTTACATCTTGGCGGCTCATAAACCGTTGACTGTAAAAGAATAAAGGACTAAGGACCAAAGTATTATTAAAGTGCTTATGATTATGCAAAAATGCCAAGCTTCGACTCCGGGGGTTTCCCTAATAAAAAGCTTCCGTTTCGGGTATCAAACATGGTATGTCTCGGTCGTAAATAAAAAGGGAGCCCTACAAATCGTGTTAAATCAGAGACCTTCATGTGGACCCGACTTTTGTATGCAGAGATTTTCGAGGGAAAGTTTGGAAACTACTTAACGTTCAAATTTTGTGCTCTTATCGGACTAACAAATATCAAAACGAGAAAAATATGAAGCAATTCATTTCTCAACAAATTAAAATCCTGAGATACAAAACATAGGACCTGGGAACAAGAGGTAATACACAAGTAACTTTTGTGGGCAGTGTTAGCATCTAACTTCTAGTTAAACAATGATCTCGATTTTACGCTTAGTTTGGGAGCTTGTGAAAAATCAAGGATGACGATTTTTATCCGTATGGTCTCTTCTCCTTGAAGTGTTTCTACTCATTGACCCTGAAAATTATCAACAGATATGAATTGATAATGAAAGTCAAACAAACCGTCACTTATATAAAAATGAAAAATACAAAAAAAGTAGTTGTAGTTATTATTCATGAAAATCGGATAACGGAGCGTTTTTGAGAATAAATGATTTTACTATCTCTTTTGAAAGTCATTGTTACTTTACAACGTCAGTAAAGAGAGGTTTTGAAAATTATTTATCTCTTAAGCGTGAGGTGATGACATTGCGTGAGGACACGACAATACCTTAGTCTGGGGGATTTTGATGAGTGCTTATTCACACATCATTTTTAGACCTTAATTCAGACCAAAGACACCAAATACTAACCAAAAATGCCAAGAGAATGTATGTTTTTGTATTTGTGAATGTGCAGGTACGAATATGTGGAAAATGAACGAAAACAAAGCCAAAACCGACAAAAACGAGCACGAGAATGGAAAAAGGTCAAAAGCCGGAGCCGGGGAAGCAAAATGACAAAGAAAAGCTCATTATGTGATTAGAAGTCCTCAGAGATTCATCTTGTTACATATTTGGACCCTGAGCAAAGTTTGAAGAAATGACAATTTTAGTCCCTCATCTTTCAGAGAAATACACAAATGGTCCCTCAAGGATAAGTTAAAGAAAGAGTCAATAGTGATCCTTCATGATTCAGAGATTTACAATAATTATCCTTGGGAAATAACTTTGAGCAAAAATCAGATTCAGTCCCTAAGCTTTGGAGTTTGTACAACTTTGGTCTTTGTATTAGTAATACTACTAAACCAATAGTCCACAACCGGATCCACACCATATCATATTAGCCCATAATAAACCTTTAACCCCATCAGCCCAACACAATAACCTAAAGCCCACCAACTAAGGTCTACTCGGCCTGCTACTACTAAAACCCGACCCAAACGCAATTAATATCGTTTAAAAATCACCCGCCCCCCTTTTTACCCTTTAACCTAGAAAACTCACTATTCACATGAACCCTAAAAAATTACCCACCCAAAATTAACCTCGTACCCTATTAATTACCAATGATTAAACGTTCTAGAAGCCTGTCACATGACAGTCACATGTCAGGGAATGTAAGAGGGGACGCGTGTGCCAATCATATCACACACGGAGGATTCATATCTGTCACATCAATCAATCAAGGGTCAGCAATGATTGGAAGCATCTAGAATTTAATCAAACGGCTCAGATGGGACTACAACAAGCACAAATCACACACGGATTGCTGAGGTGGAGTGTGAGGACCTCAAACCCTAGCTACCTAGTTCCCCTATATATACCCCCTCCATATCATGTATCTAGTGTGCCTTATTTTGTATTGTTATGCTGCTTATTTTACTTTTGTAATGAATTCCTTTTATTAATGAAAATTTAAATTCAGTTTTATTATTCACTTGTCTTAATTTTAGTTTACTTTTATTTACAGCTTATTGCTTATTTCATTTCTATTTTCAGTTTATTACTTCTATTTACTTATTGTCCTTTAAATTCAGTATTGCTTTCAGTTATTTACTTATTTGTTGTTTCAAGTTTGCATAAAAAGAAAAAGAAAAAAAAAATAGAAAATTAGAAAATAAAAAAAAAAGTATTAAGTTCTTATTCAACAAGCTTCAATAAGCTTTCTTATTGTTTATACAGTTTCATATCAGCTTTATATAGCTTTTGTGAAGCTTAATTTGGCACCAAACTCAATTCTCTAAAAAGTCAACTAAAGTCAACTGTTGAGCTTATTGTGAATAAGCTCAACTTATTTGGTGGTATAAGACAGCCATAAGGTGCATTTGGCCTGTCTAAAGACAGGCAAGCTCAGTGAACTCCCTCAATTGTTACTGAGGGAGAGGTTCTTTTGTAAGTTTAAGCTTATTTCTTATTCCTCTCAATTAGTAATATAGATCTGTGTTGCTTGCTTCTTAGTGCTAAATAGTTGTTGTTTGAATGTTATAATAGTTGGATATTAATAGTTGTTCATCTGTTTTGTTGTTTGATAGTAAGTTGTTGATTGATACTCATATTAGCTTCATTTCTGTCTCACATCTGTGGATCTATAATCTGTGTTAAAATTGCTTCTGAGATCTGTGTTTTTCATTGGTTTATAGTGTTTGAATCATTTTGAGTTGGTTAGTTTAGGATTGGAATTAGTTTGGAGGAATCTGTGGTGTTTTCTATTGTTGACAGAATCATTAGGAGTGTTTGGCATTGTGCTGTGTGCTAGTCTTAGGTAATTTTCAGTGGTTATTTTTGGTTTCAATCAGTAACTTAGGTTGATATTTAAGTTAGTATTGCATAAAAACTATAGTTCATTAGCTTTAAAAGTCAAATTACCTTTCAAATTTTCATTACAGTTAGTATCTAGTAGTTTTAGGATTAGTAAGCTTTCATATAAGTGTAGTGTAGTTACTATTAGCTTTATTAAATCATTAGGTAGCTTATAATCACTTTAGTTGCTAGTTTGGATCAGTTTAAATTCAATTTAGTCAAACCGATAGTGCAATTCAAAAGTCAAAACATTCTGAATTCAGCTTTTGGACAGTCCTTTGTGAGCTTCTGTAGGTTTCATTCTTAATCAAAAATACCTGTGGCTTGTTGATTTTAGAACTTTGGCAGTAGGTGATTAAGTATCAAAAAGAATTTTAAGTTTCAGAGCTTATCTGCTTATCTTATAAGCTTAAGGAAGTGGGCTGTTTGGCTGAATTAATCCCCTGCTACATCAGTTTTAGCGCAAGTTTAGAGCAATCATTTGCTACTCAAATAAGTTTGGAAGTGCAAACCATTTGGTGTTTTGAGATCTCTGGTTGGTAGTAATTAGTTAGCACCCATTAGTTTCATCTTCATAGCTTATTGGTACTGCTTATTTGGCCTAATAAGTTGTGTGGTTGAGCATAGTTTCTGTGTTCTTTTCTAGGGCTGCAACTGTTACTATTTGATCATTATCTGAGTTTAGTTGTTCATCCTAGTTCACTTGTGCTTATAGTTGATATTTTAATTGCTTCTGAGCTTTTTGCTTCATCTGTTTTGGCTTATAGCTTATATTCTAGTGCTTATTAACCTGATTTAGTCCATTATCTGTGTTTCTGTGCATCTTTTGATCTTAATTCTATTCCAACAAGCTCACTTTAATCTTAGAATGCATTGATTTAAGTTTGGTAAAGTTTTGGTCAGGAGTGCTTATTAATAAGCACTCCAAATCAGCAGTTTTCAGCTTTTCAGCATTTTCCTAGCTTATTTCAGTTTCAAACTTTTTTCTCAAGCTTATTATATTATTTTAGAATTTCCCTGAAATTTTCATATTTTTCTGAGTCCGTTTGCTATTTTTCTAATTAATTTTCATTTACATTCATTTTTAATTACTTATTAATTACTAAAAAATACAAAAAATCAGAAAAAGCCCAGAAAAATCCAAAAAAAATATTAGAAAATTATTTTTAGTTGATTTAGAATTTTAGAAATTTAATTTGCATTTTTCTCACTTAATTTTCATTTTCTTTTAATTTTTAAATAGTTTAATTAGTTTTTAATTCATAAAAAATAAATAAAAAGTCAAAAAAATATTTTTCTTTTTCTCAAAATTTTCTTTTATCATTTTTGATTTTTAGAAATTATTTCCATGTCCGTAGGAGTCGTGTAGCTTAAAAGTCGCGTTTTATTTCGTACGTTAGCGTTAAATTGACGTTTTAGCGTACGGTTTCGATTTTACGTGACATTTTTAGTTGCCTTATTTGAACTACGTGTTTAAGTGATTGATTGTGCCTTATTTGCTATATCATTAGCGTAATCTCATCAATATCACTTTGTACCACTTTTCACGACACGTTTTCCGAATCGAGAATTCGGAATTCCATTCACCCTTCACACGGAATACGACCTCGGGTTATCCGTATTTCTTTGCGGATTTCTTGAGCTTACTACTATACTATAATTGATATATTGTGTTGCAATCCAATTCAATCAATTTTTTATTCTCAAAAACTATACTTAAAACGACCCGGGGAAATACTTTCCTAAGCATTTCTTCGGTAATAAAACTATACTTAAAACGATTACATCATGACCAAAACAATGAAAAAGTCACTTCTTTGTTAAACAAAATTGAGAATCTAAAGACTATGGTGAAAGGTAAAATGGCCGTCGTTTCATGTGACCATGAGATTTCCAATGTTCATGTTTGTAAGAAATATGCGTGTGATGCCTTGAATGTTTCTCTTCCCCTTAGGAACAATAAGTTAGTTCACAACAACTATCTTAGACATCTTAAGGATTGCCTTGTCATACTTAGAGAAACCATTGAAGATAATAGGATAACTAAACCGCTGGATGATGTTGTTGTTGGTGCTTGATTTCTCACTAATAGAGCTCAGGAATTATTAGAATACGCTATAGGATCATGCCCCAAGAATGATATCAAGCAGGATAGGTTATTTGCATCTCACTCTAATGGTTGCAACAAACATGTTACTTTTGATAAACCCCAAACAATGTCACAATCCAACACCATGATCACCGGTAAACAATTAGCAACTAAGCATACTAATTTTCCCATCATTGCTTCTGCAGGAGTAAACGGTGTATTTAAAGCTAGCAAGTCACAGCCTAGGGGCAATACAAAGAATGATAGGGCTTTTCCGGCTAAGAGTGCACTTATGAAGGAAGTAGAAGAATCCTCTAGGAACAATAAAGTTATCTCTAATGAAAGGAATCGAGTTGACTCAAACATTTGTGTTAACAATGATGTAATTAATTTGAATTCTGGTGCTATTTGTAAGACTTGTAACGAATGTTTATTTTTTGGTAATCATGATGCTTGTGTTGTGTCCTTCTTAAAATCCTCTATGCAATCTTCGGTTAAGAATGTTTTGAGTGCTAAACGAGTTAGGCAGGTCTGGAATAAAATAGGAAAGGTTTTCACTAATGTTGGTTATCAATGGAGGCCTACTGGAAGGAAATTCACCCTAGGAGAAAAGTGCCCCTTGACTAGGATCACTAACTCTAAAGTAGTGCTAATTAAGAAATGGAGACCTACTGGTAGAAGGTTCCCGGTAGGAGCACTTAGTACCACTCCTAGGTCGAGTGCATCAACTTGTAAAAATACCAACAGTATCTCTGTGACTTATGATAATCCAATGTTTATATGTGATAACCAAACAGACCCTAATTGCTTGTAGGGCTCCAGCTTTTTCAGTTATCCACCATTGTCTGGTTTCAAATGCAGGTCGTACAAATTGTCCTTTGGTATTTCGACTCAGGCTGCTCAAAACATATGACCGGGGATCGCTCGCGGCTCAAGATTTTCGTGGAAAGTTCATTGGTACGGTCAGATTCGGGAACGTCCACTTTGGCGCAATAATGGGTTATGGTGACTACGTCTTTGGAGACAGTGTGATATCCAGGGTGTACTACATGGAGGGACTTGGGCATAATCTATTTTCTGTTGGTCAATTTTGTGATTCAGATCTTGAAGTTGCCTTCAGAAAACATACATGTTTTGTTAGAGAATTAGATGGCATAGACCTTCTCAAAGGCAGTTGGGGCACTAATCTTTATACCATCTTAATTGAAGACATGATGTGGTCCTTTCCGATTTGCTTGCTCTCAAAGGCATCCAAGAACAAATCATGGTTGTGGCATCGTCGTTTAAACCACTTGAACTTCGGTACCATCAATGAACTTACCCGTAAGGATCTTGTTCGAGGTTTGCCAGACTTAAGTATGAAAAGGATCATCTATGCTCCGCGTGTCAAATGGGCAAGAGCAAAAAGCACACCGACAAACCCAAAACTGTCAATTCCATTATGGAAGTTCTACACACTCTTCACATGGATCTTTGTGGACCAACGAGGGTTCAAAGTATCAATGGAAAGAAATATGTGCTAGTTATTGTTGATGACTTCTCTCGCTTCACATGGGTAAAGTTTTTGCAATCAAAGGATGAGACTCCGGAGATCATCATAAGACTCATCAAGCAATTCCAAGTTCGACTCAACAAAACTGTTAGGTTCATTCGCACTGACAATGGAACGGAGTTCGTGAACAAACAACTTACTCAATTTTATGAAAGTTTCGGCATTAGTCACCAAAAGAGCATTCCACGTACTCCTCAACAAAATGGAGTTGTTGAAAGGCGTAACCGCTCCTTGGTTGAAGCTGCTAGGACTATGCTCATCTTTTCTAAAGCTCCCATGTTCCTTTGGGCAGAGGCTATTGCAACGGCTTGCTACACACAAAATCGATCCTTGATACATCCTCTCCATTGCAAGACACCGTATGAACTGGTTCATGGCAGAAAACCAGACCTTTCATTCCTACGAGTATTTGGCGCTTTGTGTTATCCAACAAATGACAGTGAAGATCTTGGGAAACTCAAGGCCAAAGTAGACATTGGTTTCTTCGTTGGCTATGCTCCAGAACGAAAAGGGTACCGAATCTACAAAAAAATGTACCAGAGACATAATGGAAACAATTCATGTGACATTCGATGAGCTGACTGAGCAACAGGCTCCTGGACAAGAAAGTCCTGGACCCATACCAACTCTTTTTTCTCCTGGACCCATAAGCTCCGGGCTTGTACATAATCCCACATCTGCTACACCTTTTGTGCCTCCTACAAGTGAAGATTGGAAGAACTGTTTGACCCAATGTTTGATGAATACTTTAAACCTCAAAATGTAGCTGCTTCTGAAGCTCCAGTCGTTCCACAACTTGCTTGTCCAGCACATGTTCCACTCCATAATGCTGGACCATCCACATTGCTGTCATTAGGTCTAGAAGCCCCCACTTTTAGTCACTCAGTTTCTACATCGAATGTTCACTCTTCATCTGTATGAAGAGAAGCAGCTGTGGACAATTCTTTTGAAGTAAATCCTTTCGCTCCACCTGATGACGAGCCGTTTGTTAACATCTTTGCTCCTGAATCCTCTAATGATGCAACATCCTCAGAAGAATCAAACACGGCGACCTCAATTCACTATCCTCAACCCCATGAGCATCTCAGGAAATGGACAAATGATCACCCAATTGACAACATCATTGGAAACCCTTCTCGTCCAGTATCAACCCGTAAACAGCTTGCTACTGATGCATTATGGTGCTTCTTCAATTCCGTCCTTTCCAAAGTTGAGCCTAAGGATTTCAAAGAGGCAATGTCTAAACACTCATGGTTCCCCGCTATGGTAGAAGAGATTCATGAGTTTGATCGACTTGAAGTGTGAGAATTAGTACCACCTCCCGATTGTGCTACGATCATTGCTCTGAAGTGGATATTTAAAGTAAAGCTTGATGAGCATGTAGATGTATTGAAGAACAAGGCAAGGCTTGTTGCAAAAGGATACCCTCAAGAAGAAGGAATAGACTTTGAAGAATCCGTCGCACCTGTTGCTAGAATTGAAGCCATAAGAATATTTCTTGCTAATGCTGCCAGTCAGAATATGGTGGTATATCAAATGGACGTTAAGATTGCATTTTTAAATGGCAATCTAAAGGAGGTGGTGTATGTTAGTAAACCTGAAGGATTCATGGATCTGGAACGTCCTAACCATGTCTATCGTTTGAAGAAGGCTCTTTATGGGCTTAAGCAAGCTCCTAGGGCGTGGTATGATACTTTGTCACAATTCTTTCTTGCCAACAAGTTTACCAAGGGTGCTGTTGATCCTACACTCTTTACCAGAAAAACAGACAAAAACTACCTTCATGTACAAATCTATGTTGCTGATATCATATTTGCCTCCTCTGATCCTAAAGAGTGTGATCGTTTCTCCCAAGAGATGAGCTCTATGTTTCAGATGTCCATGACGGGACAAATGTCGTTCTTTTTGGGCTTGCAAGTATCTCAAAATCCCAATGGCATATTCATCAATCAATCCAAGTATGCTAATGAAATCTTGAAGAAATTTAGATTCGAATCCTGTGACTCTGTTGATACACCCATGATCGAAAGATCAAAACTCGATGAAGACAATGTTGGGATTCCGGCCGACCAAACCAAGTATCAGAGTATGATTGGCTCCTTAATGTACCTCACTGCTAGCAGACCGGACCTCCTGTTTGCTGTCTGCATGTGTGCTCGATATCAATCCAAACCAACCAAGAAGCACTTGGAAGCAATCAAGAGGGTCTTTCGGTATCTTAAAGGAACAATCCACATAGGTCTCTGGTATCCCAAGGATACCGCTATGACGCTCACGGCTTATTCTGAAGCTGACCATGCGGGATGTCAAGACACTCGTCGAAGCACATCTGGAGGTGCACAGTTTCTGGGTGATAAGCTGGTTAGTTGGTCTTCAAAGAAACAGATGAGTACTTCGATCTCCTCCACAGAAGCTGAATACAGTGCCATGTCATCTTGTTGTGCTTAAATCTTATGGATGAGATCACAACTTTCGGACTATGGCTTTGTGTTTAACAAGGTTCCCATGTATTGAGACAACAAAAGTGTTATAGCTCTCTGCTGCAATGTAACAACCGTGGTTTTGGCAGGTCAGTATGACTGATAGTCTTGACTCGGTTGACGTTTATTTGGTGTGTCCTAGGTGTTTGAAGTGATATAAGTGTGATATAGGTGAATTTTAGCACTAAATCCCTTTGCGTAGTGTTGTTTTTGTGAAGTTAGTGATTTTGATATTTGGGAAAACTCATTTTGATCACCTTTGTGGTGTAGAAATGAATTGTGTAGTTTTTGGTGTTTTCGTGTTTTTGCGTAACGAGTTTTCGTTCATGTATTTGAGCGTTAGCAAGTTACAAGGAGTTTGTTTTTATGTGTTATGCTTATAAAAGAGTGTGAAAATCTATTTTGGAAACTTTGTTTTGAAAATGATAATTTTCCGGTTTGTCGTAAAATGAAGGTTTATCGCGAAAGACGTTAGATTTCGATATGGGAATACATAAAATATGAAAAGTATGAGGTTTTGAGTGTAATAATTATATATATATATATATATATATATATATATATATATATATATATATATATATATATATAAAAGGAAAATGAAACCAAATTTGAGTCCAATTACAACACCTAATGATAAGGATTATCCATAAATAATATATAAACAAACCCCAACACCCCACAAACCTTTTTTTTGGGAGTTCTTGGTCAATCTAAAGGGGCAAGAGAAGGAGAAAAATTTAGGGTTTTATTGTTGGAGCTAAAATCAAGAACAAGGTATAATTTTCGATACTTGTATTCACTTAATTGTGTAATTATTAAATAGATTCATGTAATATTAATTATGATGGATCTAGGGTTTGTAAGTTTTTGTAAATTAATTAATTAAAACATGTTGGGATCAATTAATGATTGTATTTTGATGTTTGGTTAAGAGAATTGAGCGTAAAACATGCTAGTTACTGAGTTAGGGTTTAGACAGAAAATTATGGCTGTAAAGATGTGAGTGTAAATAACAGATGGTGATGAGTTAAGTCACGCATTTTAGATCTAAATTGAAGTTTAATGAAAGAGCTTTCCAAAAAGTCCAGCCACTATTGATTTTAAGGTTGGGAAGTTGGTCTTTTGATTTTTCTTTGTTAAGGTGTCAAAGCTGTAAAACCGGGACAGATTTTGGGTAAAGGTTTGAGGGTGTTTTGTGGTTTTAAAAGTGGTATTTTGACTAGGCCTTCTGGAATAGTTAAGTATTATGTTATATTAGACTATCACGAAAAGGATTCGCGATAAAAACTTGTGGAAGTATTTTATGTAAATCAAAACTTTTTGGTGTGCGTTCAGATCCGAATTTGAGTAGTTGACAAGTTTGATTTTCTTTTGAGTATTTGTGTGTGTTATTGGTCCATCGCCTTCTGGGGTTAGCTTCTATGCTTATGAGAGACCATGGTGAATTTTTTGTGTGAGTTTTTGAGCTTTATTTGTCGTGATTTTATGTAGGCGAAT
Organism: Artemisia argyi; assembly: GCA_030686995.1. Lineage (NCBI taxonomy): Eukaryota > Viridiplantae > Streptophyta > Magnoliopsida > Asterales > Asteraceae > Artemisia > Artemisia argyi. The sequence continues at coordinate 34,226 of JARVZY010011632.1, read as the reverse complement.
GTACCCAAAAATTCTGTGTTTCCTGATTTTAAGAGTGCAAGGGATTTAGTGAGTATTAAGTTATGATAGTGGTTAGTATGGTGTCTAGGAGATCCATGGTGGGTCATATGAGTCTTAGACATCCATCATGTAAGTATTACATGGGTTATAGCTTATAGCTTGACCGTGTGTAACGTAAACTTGTTTGTGTTGTATAGATTGTGATTTGTGTTTGTTGGAAGCTGCAAAGTTGAGGTGAGTTCATAGTCCCACTTTTATATTGTTTTTAAACTTGGGATGGAAATGATGCTTGTGTTAAATTTACTGTGATTATGTGTTTTAAATGCATGGACTTGCGAGTGTTATTATATATGTTTGCATGCTAAGTGATTATTGCGTGATGAAAACTGTGTGGGAATCGAGGGTAAAACTGTACCTGAGATGAGAAGGGTAGAACTGTACCCAAGTGGTGAAATTTGTGTGGGAATTCAATTGGGAGGATTTTTATCCTATTGCTCGCGCATTGCGACTCAATTGATGAAAGAATTGGATTGGTGGACACGTTCCGTCCTAACTATTTAGATCGGAGGACACGTTCCATCCTAACTAAATGGATCGGGGGACACGTTCCGTCCCATTGGTTGTTTTTAATTGTGTGATTGTGTGTTTATGTGTATAATAACTTGTCTTGCTGTCATGCTATGTGGTATAATCACAGTTAATTGGTTGCCTACGGTGTGTGCGTCTAAACCTATAAATCTCACCAACATTATGTTGACGTTTTAAGCATCATTTTCAGGTGAGAATTCTAAGGCTATGATAGAAGGAGGTGTTTAGACGAGACCTTAGTTGCATTGGAAGTGGTTTATCTGAGTGTTTGGAGTTTATCATGTTGTTTTCTTTCGGTTATTGTTATGACACTTTGTGTCTATACTTTGCCATTTATATTGCATGTAGTTATTCTCTATATAGACACCATGTGTTGTGATGATATCCATGAAGTTACACCCGCGCGTTTCCGTCGTGGCAGGGTGTGACAGATTGGTATCGGAGCCTTGGTTATAGAGAATTAGGTGGTTGAACCTAGACTATAACTTAGGAGTCCCTCATATAGTTGCATTTAGGATCTATGTGTAAGTATAGTATTTTATATGTCTATTTTTCTATATTTATGAGATGTTTTATTGAGTTTCAGACGTCTATTCTATCTCCTATACGTAGTATTGTATATATCGACTTTATTATATCGTCTTCCGTGCGTAAGATGCTTCGTTGGACAACCATTGTCACTATCGGATGCGAGGGAAGTGGTAGGATGAAGCGGATTAACCGCAGAATCTGAGTTCTCGCTAGCATGTATCCATGTTCGGACAAAGAGAGGACGTTTATGGGAAACGTTGGTGAAGAAGAAGTGGAGAGGTTTAGAACCACGGTGACTTCTGGAGATGGAGCCATTACCAAATACCCTTGATAGTGTCCTCACTGCACATAGGAAGGAGAGGTGGTTTAGTCTAAACCTCGTGATTTGGATGCACTTGTGAATCATACAGAATTGGAAGAAAGAAATAGAGATGGTTTTGCATGTTGTAGACTACCTCAACATGTAGGAAACATGAATGGGCGGTTGAGTAAAGATGAAAGGGAGTTAGGATGGAATGGTGTGGATTCGGATCTAGAGTCCACAGCGAGTAGTAAGTTGAATTGATCTGAGTGGGGAGATAAGTGCGAGAGTAGAGTTGAGCCATTATGCGACGTCTTTAGTTTTGTGTTATGTTTTGGAATTTGTATATTGTCTTTTGCCGTCTGGAGCCATGTTGGAGCGTGATTACTCTTGGATATTGGATCGACCTTATCCAAGTGATTTTGATTATAGAGTTTACGTGATCGATGGAATTGTTCCATGTGAGATGATTGTTTGCGACGTCTTTTGTTTTTTGTTTACGTGTTTGTTTGCATGATGTGTTGTCATAGGAGGGAGTACACTTATGAAAGGGGACATAGATAATTATGGTGGCCAACATAATTATACATGCATCACAACACAAGTGGACTTGCAAGTATGATAGCATGGATTGCATGGGGTATTATGTGCTATGTGATATATGTGCGATATCATTGAGATGTGTGGTTTTGAAAGTAAGTATGCGTGTGAAATAGGCTTATAACTATGGTCGCGAACATAATTGTAAGGGTATCACACACGTGGACTTGTGACCATTATTGCATTGATTGATGTTTGTTGTTATATGTTGTGGTAGATGGTATGTGATATCATGTTGGTGATGGCTGTATGGTTAGAGAAGTATTCTCTTAACCATTTGGGCAGTCGCTATACGTTGGGGTGTGTAGGTGGTAAGATTCCATCCTACCTATCATATGTTGATACCTCAATTATCGGTGGGTACTTATGTTGTGGTATTTAAGTTGATTCGTTTGCTAGACGCTCCGTTTGTATACATAATTCTTTGGTTGGCATTCCTATTTGTACCATGATGGTACAGATGCCATATTCTTTCTATTTGACGTCGTGATAGGTGTTGGGTAATCGAATTCGTTTCGTTGGATACTGGTACTTTTCTTTGGTTATTCAATACACTCATTCCTCGGATAAATGTTATACTATTCTTCGAGTATTGTTTGTTCGTGACGAGTTGGTGTGGATATTTGATCCCTCATTTACACACACCAATTGAATTTTGTAACATGTTTTGTGACTTGTTAGTATCGGTGTTTTTCAATGATTTTGGTTTGATCGTTGTACGAATGAGTCTTTAAGTTCATCGTTTGGTTTGCAATGTATTTGCGTGAGTGTTTACTGGTATGAGTTCGTTTGAGGATTATTTTGATTACGGAATTCTTCAATGTCTTTCGCGTTCGATTAAGAGGTTGTGTTAGAGTCTTTATGGCATTTTACAAATTCATTTTGGGTATTTCAAGGTCGTTTGATGGAAACTAATATTTTTATGGGAAATGAAGTGTGAAAAAAAAATGGTTATGTTGATGTCTTACATAAAATGGTTTATATATTTTTTATAAAAAAAAAAAAAAAAAAAAAAAAAAAAAAAAAAAAAAAAAAAAAAAGATGTCTAAGTTTAAGATATGTCTTGTGAAAAACGGTGTTCATTTGTTTTTGAGAAGGTCGAGTACGGGAATAAGAACTGTCTATGGTTCTCATTTACCAAACTTGTTATGTATTTGGTCCATCGAGTGTTTTTTTTTCGTTGAGGTACGCTTGTTGACGTTTTATGGGTACGTGTATTTTATATTTTCTTTGTATGGGTGTTCATGAACATTTTATCCGTGTCTATTTTCATTGGGGGAAAATTTCTTACTGTGTTTTTCTAGCTTTGATTTTGATGTTCGTTACCTCGCTAGTCGGTAATTCATGCTCTTTTTGAGTTCGTTAATATACGTTTTAGTTCGACCGGTTTCATGGTTCGCGTCGTTTACTTAGGATAGATTGTCATTTTGATTATCAATTTGTTCGTTGAAGAAGAAGAGGGTATTTGCCAAGTTGTTCAAGTGAGAGGTTTAGCTTCAAGATGTACGTTCTTCGGATTGCGTGGGCATCGCGGAGGTAGAAGAACCATATGAGGAACTATGTGATACGTGACTTAGAGTTGGGGAGTAGAACTTGGAGATGATATATGTATGGAGCAGAAAGTGTTATCTATACAAATCATAAGAATCCTTAGCATATATTTGACAAGAGGCTAATATATGTTGAAGAGAAGTTGGGTGTGGAATTTCTCCGTGACTACGATTGTCTAATTCGCCACTGTCAAGGAAGGGCGGACATCGTGGTAAGAGCACTGAGCGGGAGTGAACGAGTGAAACTTAGATGTTTGTGAGCAATGATTATGATAATTCAGTTCGGAGTTAAGAGGATGATGTTGACAGCCTAGAGAGAGAAGTTCAAGGATGAGAACATGTAAGAAAATTGATTACTTGGTTTAGACCAGTAAATGGAAAAGAATGAAGATGGACGATTGTACTTTGCGGACCCGCTAACGATTTCATGGAGAGGAAGCTTAAGGACATCGATCATGCAAGGTATAAGATACATCTGAGAATGGATAAGACGTATTATTACCTTAGCAAGAAATGTATGGAGGAGTACGTAAAGAACCATAGGGTGTCGCGTTGATCCTCAAGAAACATGATGAAATACTTACTTCGCGATAGTGGTAAACGTGTTATAGAGTCTTGAGAACGCGTATGTAGATGAGTGCGACTTATCATTCTCTAATGAGTGAACTAAGTGAGGCGTTGGATGGTGAGCTGAGAGTATGGGTGTGTTTGATTTTGGAGGAAGCCGAGGTATACATTTACCCTTAGTTGAGTTCTCCTATATCAAAAATTATCATTCTAGTATTGAGTATGTGTCGTGTGAAAATTCTATGAAAGGTAATGCAGGTCACCTATTCTGTGGGCAAAGGTTGGAACAAGTCAACTAATTGGTCCTTAACTAGAACGAGAGACTACGAATAAGGCTTTCAGATTTAAGAGAGAGATTTAAGGCAGCAAGAGATCACCAAAAGAGTTATGCGGATTATTGCCGTAAACCCTTGGAGTTTGGTGTTGGTGATATTGTGAGGTTAAAAGTATCTCCTTGGAAGGGTGTGGTGCGTTTCGGTAAGAAAGGCAAGCTAGCACCGAGATACGTAAGACCGTTTGAGATTTACGGAAAGGATTGGATTTGAGACATATCGGTTGAATTTGCCTGAGGAGTGAAGTAGAGTGCATGATACGTTTCACGTATCTAATGGAAAGAAGTGGTTGGCAGATGATAGTCTGGATGTGCCATTAGATGAGATTAAGGTTGACAAGACTCTTCATTTTGTCGAGTAACCTGTTGAGATTATGGATCGAGTTGTTAAGGGGTTGAAGTATGGTGAGATAACATTGGTAAAGGTGATTGGGGCAAAAGCAGTCAGATATTATTGACCAAGGTCAACAAGTCAAAGACAGCTCAGTTCCAATTCTTCGTGGATAGTATAGTGTGTCCCTGGGTCGTTATGTCCCATCGAGATTGCAATGGTGTTTTAGAAAACGGTTTAGGAATGTGTGGCACTGAGGGCAGTAGCCAAGATGATTGGGAATTGATTACGCTACTGATATTTGGTATTTGCACAATGATATAAACAATAACAGATATACAGATATATTCACAAATTCACAACTTGGGAATCAGATTTACAGACAGAAAAGTGGGTTTTGACAAATTACATAATTCATGGGGTGTAACTGAAACTTTTTAAAACTTAAAATAAAGAGAAAATTTTAAATGAAAATGAAATTATTTAAATGATTATTTTAATATTTAAATACTAATTAATTAATTAAAACTATTTAAAATCTAATTTAAACCTAATTTAAATTAAACTAAAAATGATAAAAATTACAAATAACCTAAAAATTTGCAAAACTAATTTCTAAACGTTAAAATGAACTTGAAGAAAGTATAAAAATTAAAAATAAATATTTTTGTCTTTTATGGTTTTTTTATTAATTAAAAACTAATTATATTAATTATACTAATTAAACTATTTTTAATTACTAAAAATACCTAAATGACTTAGAAAATCATGGAAAAATTTATAAAAACCATCACAGGAATCCTAAAAAATTATAAAAAGCTTCTAAAACTTATTTTTAAACTATTTTACTAATTATTTACTTAATTATTAATTTAAATCTAATTTAACTAATTTAAATAAGAAAATTGGAAAATGAACAGTAGAATTTAAAAATATATTTTCTAAAAGTCTTAACTAATTTATAAAACCTAGGAAAAATATAGAAACCTACTGTTGTTAATTAAAATTTAAGAAAACTATTTAATTACTAATATTGCCTAATTAATTATTTAAACTATTTTTAATTCTAATAATTAGTAAACTGATGAATAAAAATCTAAGAAAATTATTAAAAATACTTAAAGGTAAGAGGAAATTAAGAAAATTATAAAAATGGTGAAGTGATTATTAATAAGCTGAAAAGAAAAATGAAAAAGATATAATCTATTAAATAGAAGCTATCACTAATTTTAAGTTTGGTTTTTTGGTGTTTTTCTTTTTGACAGATAAAAACAAGAACTTTTTACAAAACAACTTTTGTTTTAGCTTAAAAATAAGCTGTGTGCACCCCCAAGTTTCCAATCAGTGACTTAAAGCTTATTAGGACTTAAGCCAATTGTGAAAAAGCTAGGAAATGAGAAACTAAGCATGCACAGATGATTACTAACTTAAAATAAGCAAAATGGAACAAAGATAAACACTAAATAAGCTATAAATCATAAATAAGCACTTATGCTACTACTTAGGCCAAGACAGGCCTGAAATGGGAGGTTTTGGACCTCTGTGGGGTCCACAGAGGAGATCAGGGGTCCAAAATGAAAGTTGAAACCACAAGCTGGTCTGGCAAGCTTCACAATAAGCCAATAAGCAGGGCTTATGGCTTATTAATGAGGTTTGGGGAGGCTTTGAAAATGGAGGTCTCACACTGAGTGATCAGTTTCACTCAGAGAATAGCCAATCTTGATGAGGGTTGCAGCCCTATCAAATAAGCTCACAATGGTGAAATAAGCTCATAAACTTAAAGCTGGGCTTATGGGGTTTCTAAAAAGCTAAAAAGCTATGGGTGGGTCCCACTGGGTGAGTCACTAAACTACTTGGAAAATAGGTCTTAAACCTGTGCACAAGGCAATGGCTTGCCCTGCAGGTCAAAAGAAGTAAGTGTACAAGCTACAATAAAAATCCTACAACTTAGCTAAACCTAGATTCTTGAAGCTTAGGTGATAGATTTTAACCTCTGAAAGTTTGAAAGCCTGAATAAATTCACAAAATTCTAGAAAAATCCTTGAAATTTTGGTTTTTTGCCTAAGTATGCAATTTTGACTTTTCAAGATATTGAGCTAAGTTGACTAAAGTGAACTTTGATCTTGGTTTTCTGATTGAAATGGACTAATTAAGCTAGAATAAGACTATTTTAAGCTAAACCACTCATAAGTGAATGGATTTGGGGCATATGTCACACTTAATCCAACACAGATGGATAATTAGGCCTTGTGATGCTTGATTTTGACTTTTTTCTGAATAAGACTTAGGTTTTATGGTTGTTCTGAGCTATTGTGAACCTAGGTAACTTGTTTAAACCAAGAACAATAACAAATAACCACTTGAACACCTAGGATCTCACTGATCCAAACACACCTTAATGGTTGACTGATTTGTGATTTGTGAAGTAAAAAGGTGTTAGGGCTTATGAACCTGATCAACAATGACTTTTTATGATAAATTAAGTCTAAATAAGCACTTAGAAATAGGTGACAACCACAAATGATCAAGAGTACTAATTATGCTACTTTGACTGTGAAACTAGGATTTTAAAGCACCTATGAAAATCAACAAACAAGCTACTGATTTTATGCTGTATTATCACTACTTAATACTAAATAAGCACAAAGAAACTGAATAAGCAAGGGAATAAGCAAAGCTACAGTAAAAAGATAGAAATGAGAGTATGAGCTTACAATTTGTATTCCTGCTAATCACCATGAACCAAGAACCATAGAACCAATCCTAACACTCCCCTTGGAGATCTAACCCACAGTCATCCAAAATTTACTGTGCTCCAGCTTATTCTTCAATAAAACCTGCAACTTTGACTTTGTTTGACTTTTTTGTATTTTTGAGTTTTAATATCTAAGCAATATTTTATGGTTTCTAAAAGCTTATTTGAGCTTTCTAGGAGCCTATATGAGCTTAAGAGTCCATAAGATCTACTAATAACAACAATACAGCTTTGATAAAAACTTGAAATAAATTGAAATTTGCACAATCTGAATTATAACTTGAAACTTGATTTTTATTAATAAGAAACTTCAAAGATACACTAAAAAGAGAGATTACACTGATTTGAAACTGAATTACACAAAGATAAACTGAAAATTACCTAAACGACCTTAAAATTCTAAAATTAATCTAATACCCTGCTTCTTGGACTTCTCTTCTATTTATAGGCCACCATTAGGGTTCCCATGTTCTTCTAAATAAATCCCACATCGATTCTGAGCCCTTGGATCACTGCTAAGCCTCTAATTAAGTGTCACGTGTTTTGGCGCCAAAATAGACATTTACAATTTGCTTCTGTTTTGCGTGGAGGGGTGGGGGAGCATTTATTGTGGAGGTGATAGTAGGTGAAGGTGGGTTGGGCAGTGGAGATATGACAGGCAAGTTGGTGATGGTGGGGTAAAACCAGGGTGGTTTCTGGGGGTGGTTTTGGGTGAGAGGGAAGGGGAAAGGTGGTTTGTTTGACCGGTTTGACCAAGGGTCAATGGTTGACCCTGGTATTATTATACGGGGTGTGGGCTTTTGTGTGTTTGGGCCAAAAACAAAGGGAGGTGGGCTTTGGTGTGTTTATGGATTGGACTTGGTTTGGTGGGAATAAGTATTAAGGGTCCGGTTTTGGTTTATAATTTCACAAGGACCATTTTTGTAATATTCCGAAATTTGAGGGATGAGACTTGGCATCTTTCCAAAGTATTTCACAAGGGTGAATTTTGCCATATGAGAATATTATGAGGACCTTAGATGATTTTTCCATTTAAATTTCCCAAGGACCAAATCTGTCAATACTTTAAACTTCAGGGACCAAATTTGTAATTTCACCAAACTTTGCAATCTAGGACCAATCATGCCATATATGAGAAGTACAAGGACAAAATTTGTCTTTCTCAAAGTTTTAATATCCCAGGGACCATTTTTGACAATTTTCAAAGTTCAGGGACTAAACTTGACATTTTGTGAAACTTTGCACCAAAGGACTAATTATGTGACTTTTTGATTTAAAAGGACCTTTGGTGACTTTTTCAAGTTTTTAGAATAACCAGGGACTAGATTTGACAACTTTTGAAAGATGAGGGACTGAAACTGCCAATTATGCAAACTTTGTTTATTTTTCATCTGTTTTTGATTATTTTGCATCTGAAACATATAAAACACATTCCTGTGATATTTTCATTATTTTGATGCAATATTGAGTGTTTTTAGATGTTTTGACAGCTCAAAAAAAGTAAAAATGATGAGTATTTACACACTCATCAATCCCCCACACTAAAACATTGCTAGTCCCTAGCAATCTTTTGAGAAAAACTTGATGGATTTGAAAAATCTTTACCAAAAGCCATCACTTCTGGAGTAGCCAGATGTATCGATTCAAGTAAGAACTATGGTCCACCTGATAACCATGTGATTTTGAGCAAACCACCAGCTGTCAACGGATTTGATTAGTCTTTACCAAAAGCCGTTTGCTTCTGGACTAGCCAACTCTTGATGGACTAAGTCAACATCTTGGTGAGCTGATTACCAATTATGGTTATTCCACGGCCTTTACCACAAGCCATAATCTTGCGGCTAGCCAACTCATTTACTTATTGGGATATGGCGAGTTGATTTACCATACAATTTTGGGCAAATTGCAAGCCATCAACGGATTTGAGATATCTTTACCAAGAGCCGTTTGCTCCTGGATTAGCCAATCCTTTTGTCATTTAGACATGGCGGACTGATAACCACAAAAATTTTGAAATAAAGTGAAAAATTTTTGAAAAATTTAGGCCAAAATAAGGGTACTTAGAAAGCATTTTGTGATAAAATTCGCAAGAATCCCCCCCCCCCACACACTAGAATTGAATATTGTCCTCAATATTCAAAGTCCCGGATATTATGCCGATTCTCTGAATGAAAAAAAGCTAATATTCGAAACTAACTGTGGAAATATCGATTTTATTTTTCACTTTATTTATATATACATATAAACATGTTTTTTTTTTTTTAGAGACTTATATACATATTTACTTTTCAAAAGGTGGAGGACGGCCACTCCCCCATACTAGAGTGGTAGAAAGTAGAAAGAAGTCAGAGATATGGGTGAAAACCCATAGTTTGCTAATTTTTGTTCACCGAGTCACTAGCTTGACTCGATCCCCAAATTCATTGGTCTATGGGGAAAGTTTGGAGATCCGGGACAACCATGGATGGTATGTCCTCTCCAAAATAATGTTTCAAATGATGACCATTCACTTTGAAGTTGGGACCTTCGGCTTGAGATAACTCAACAGTCCCGTATGGATATACTTTTGCCACAGTGAATGGTCCAGTCCATCAGGTTTTTAATTTCCCCGAGAAGATCTGTAACCTTGAATTGAAAAGGACTCTGTCACCGACGTTGAAAACGCGGTTCTTAATCTTAGAGTCGTGAATCTTCTTTGTCTTTTCTTTGTAGATCAAAGAGTTCTCGTAGGCTTGATCACGAAGTTCGTTTAATTCATTTAGTTGAACTTTACGGTGATCACCCGCTTTACGAAGGTCGTAGTTTGCATGTTTCAAGGCCCAGTAGGCTTTGTGCTCGAGCTCGATCGGTAAATGACACGCCTTTCCGTATACAAGCTTGTAGGGAGTACACCCGATGGGTGTTTTGTAAGCTGTACGGAAGGCCCATAGTTCATCATCTAGTTTGTCCGACCAGGAAGCACGGTTTTCACCAACTGTCCTTTCAAGAATCCGTTTAATACCACGGTTTGAAACCTCCACCTGCCCACTTGTTTGTGGGTGATACGCAGTAGAAAGACGGTGAGTAACACCGTACTTAAGCATGACTTTTGCGAATTAATCATTGCAAAAGTGTGTACCGCGATCATTAATGATGGCACGTGGAGTTCCAAAGCGAGCAAAGAGGGATTTCAAGAATTTTACAACAACTCGGGCATCGTTGGTGGGTAAGGCTTTTGTCTCAACCCATTTTGACAAGTAGTCAACAGCCACGAGAATGTATTTGTTTCCACGAGAAGATGGGAATGGCCCCATAAAATCAATGCCCCAGACGTCAAAGATTTCACAAACTTGAATGGCATTTTGTGGCATTTCGTTCTTTTGTGAAATATTCTCGTGACGCTGGCAAGCATCAAAAGCTTTGACTAACTCGTGGGCATCCTTATAGATCGTGGGCCAATAGAAACCGGAATCAAACACCTTTTTGGCGGTGTAGTTAGGTCTATGGTGGCCCCCGGTGGGTCCAGCATGGCAAGCCTTGAGAATATCAGTGGCTTCCTGTCCGTAAACACATCGCCTGATGACTTGATCGGCATAGATTTTGAAGAGATAGGGGTCGTCCCAGAAGTAATGTTTAACGTCTTTGAAGAATTTGTTCTTCTGTTGGGACGTCATCCCCTTCACGATGAAGTTACCCGTATGGTAGTTTGCAAAGTCGGCAAACCATGGGGTAGTAGAGTTACCACGAAAAGCAACCGTGTTGAGTGTCTCGAGAGGAAATGTTTCATTTATTTCCTGTTTCTCGGATACATCCTGATGAGGGTTTTCTAATCGTGAGAGATGATCAGCAGCAAGGTTCTCAGCTCCTTTTTTATCACGGATAATGATATCAAATTCTTGGAGGAGGAGAACCCAACGGAGTAGCCTCGGCTTTGCATCTTGCTTTGCAAATAGGTGCTTCAAAGCCGAGTGATCCGTATACACTACGCATTTGGTCAAGATTAAGTATGGCCGGAATTTTTCAAAGGCATACACCACAGCTAGTAGTTCTTTTTCAGTAGTGGTGTAATGACTTTGAGCCTCGGTCATAGTTTTGCTTGCGTAGTGTATAGGCTGAAAGTATTTTGCTTTTCGTTGCCCCAAGACCGCACCTATGGCAAAATCACTAGCATCGCACATAAGCTCGAAAGGTAGGTCCCAATCAGGGGCAACAAGAATCGGTGCCTCGGTAAGCTTTTTCTTTAATGTTTCAAAAGCTTCGATGCACTCAGGAGAGAAGATGAAAGGATTATCCTTCTCGAGGAGATGGGTCATAGGCCGGGCAATCTTAGAGAAATCTTGGATAAACCTACGGTAGAAGCCGGCATGACCCAAAAAGCTCCTGACACCTTTAACGGTGGTGGGATGAGGTAATTTAGCGATGACATCAATTTTGGCTTTGTCAACCTCAATCCCGTTCTTTGAAATTTTATGGCCGAGGACAATGCCCTCTTTAACCATAAAATGGCTCTTCTCCCAGTTGAGACTTAAATTCGTTTCTTTGCAACGTTTAAGCATTTGTTCCAAGTGGGAGAGACAAGACTGGAATGAATCCCCGATGACTGAAAAGTCATCCATAAATACCTCCATGGTTTTCCCGATCATGTCGGAAAAGATAGACATCATGCACCTTTGGAACGTGCTTGGTGCATTGCATAAGCCAAAAGGCATACGTCTGTAAGCAAAAGTTCCGTAGGGGCATGTGAAGGTAGTTTTCTCTTGATCCTGTGGATCAATGGGGATTTGGAAGTAACCCGAGAAACCATCGAGGAAGCAGTAGTATTCATTCCCCGCTAGCTTTCGAGCATCTGGTCCATAAAAGGCAGAGGAAAATGATCTTTACGGGTGGCTTCATTCAACTTACGATAGTCAATACATACTTGCCAACCCGTGACCAAACGAGTTGGAATCAACTCGTTTTCCTCATTGGTGACAACGGTTATGCCACCCTTTTTAGGAACGCAATGAATTGGGCTAACCCAAGGACTGTCAGATATAGGATAAATCAATCCCGCATCAAGAAGTTTTAGAACCTCTTGTTTGATAACTTTGTGGATTTTGGGATTTACCCTTCTCTGCTGTTGCACTGCTGGCTTAAAGTCATCCTCCATTAAGATTTTGTATGTACAAAAGTCCGGGCTAATGCCCTTAATGTCGGAGAGTTTCCAAGCAATTGCTTACTTGTGTGCCTTAAGAACCTTTAGAAGTGCAGCCTTTTCCTCATCTTTTAAGTCTTTAGCAATAATGACGGGTAATTTATCATCACCTTCCAGAAATGCATATTCTAGATGAGGAGGCAAGTCCTTGAGCTCAACCTCGGGAAATTCTTCAGATTTTTCAATAGACTTAATTTCCGCTTTATGAAGTTGTTTTGGAGACGGAGAGGGTGAAGGATCATCATTTACCAATCTTTCAAGAAGAAGAATGTCCCCCTCCGGGTCAAGATAGTTTTCATCAACCCAATGAGGGATTGAACTATCTTGAGCAAGAAAAGCCTCGACCTCTTCCAGAAGGAAGTCACTTCCCTCAAACGGAGTGAGAGAAGGGGAAGAGTCGGATATGATAGGCTCAGAAGAAAGAGTGGTACTGCCACTTGCTGAGAAACCGAGGACTTCTTGAGAATACTCCTCGGACGCAACATCGATGATGTCAATTCGGTTAACCGTTTCAGCGTCATAGTTGGAGGAGTATCTTGAAGTCTGATCAAGATTGAATGTGATGGCTTCACCACCAACACGTAGAGTGATTTCTTCCTCGAATACATCGATTAGAGCACGACCCGTTCTTAAGAATCCCCTCCCGAGAATGAAAGGAACTCTTGGGTCAGCATCGAAATCAACAATCACGAAATCTTCCAGAAAATGGAACTTTCCTACTTTCACGAAGATATCTTCGGCAATGCCGAGAGGACGAGATATAGTACGGTCTGCAAGCTCGAGAGTCATGCAGGTAGGAGTGAGAGCACGAAGAGAGAGTCTTTTCCAGACTGTGTAAGGCATCAGGTTAATGCTTGCACCAAGATCGGCCAAGGCAAAGCATTCAACCATCCTCGGGAAAATACAAGGAATGAGAAATTTCCCGGGATCTCCAAGCTTTTCGGGAAGCTTTTTCAAGAGCACTGCTGAGCAATGCTCATTAAGTGGAGTTTTTGCCATCTCACAGAGTTTTTCTTTGTTGCTTATCAGATTTTTGATTGTTGAAGCAAATTTAGGCATGAGAAGAAGAGCATCCGCGAAGCTAATATCGAAGTGTAACTCTTGGAAAATTTGATAAAATTTTTCCATCTGATGATTAGCTCTTTCGTGGTTCTTTTGATCATTCAATCGTGAAGGATATGGAATTGAAGGCTTAGGATCGTTCTTTGGAATTTCATCAGAACTTTCAGGAGGATCAAATACAACTTTTGACTTACGAGTCGGGACCGGGACAACTTGAAGGTAGACGTTGTTGGTACCTACGTTATTAGTAGGAAGTACCGTGTCCGTGGTAACCTCATGTTCACGTTCCACTACCTTAGTAGGAGGAGAAGAAGAGGTAGAAGGAATCGTGAGTCCATTGTATGATACCCCACTTCGGGTAGTGATCGCTTTGACATCGCCCCTCGGGTTAGCGATCGTGTTGCTTGGTAGTGTACCTGGGCCCGAGGGTCGATCATTTAAAGACTTCTGAAGCTCAGAGATCTTGCTGATCAGTAACCGATTCGTTTCCTCTTGTGCTTTCATGAATTGTTTTAGCACTTCATCGGAGGAAGACGAGGGTGGAACAACGTTTTGATTTTGATTAGGAAAATTTTGAACACGGTTGTTTTGAAAATTCCCTTGGTTTTGATTGTTGTTACCCTGAAAATTGTTTCTCTGATTGAAATTACCCTGATTGTAATTCCTTTGATTTTGGTTTCTTTGAAAATTTCCTTGAAAACCTTGATTTTGATTGCCATTTTGAAAATTGTTTTGATTAAAATGACCTTGATTTTGATTCGGGTTTTGGAAATTTGGGTTTTGACCTTGGTTAAAATCTCCTCGATTCTGATTCGAGTTACGGTTTTGATTTTGGTTAAAACCGGGAGGTCCGAGAAAATTGTTGGAACGATAGCTCAAGAGATTACGGTCCCCTTGTGGTTGGTAAGAATTACCCCCCATGTTGTAGGAACCTTGAGCAGCATAAACGTTCTCTTGAGGAAAACCACCAGTAGCTGGACACTCGGAATAAAGATGTGGGCCCCCACAAGTTTCACAACTTCGGGCCACGGCTTTCACTTGCTGATTTTGAACCTGATTTTGCATAGTATGGTTCATTCTCAACACAGTCGTAGAGATATCATCCATCTTCTTAGTGAGAGCAATTATTTCAGGAGATGATGATGAAGGAATAACTGATTTACATGACTCATCCCTCTCCGCAGAGGAATCCCAAAAGTTATGGTGGGCAGTCATGTTCTCAATTAGATCATAGCATTCTTCGGGACGTCTTTTCATAAAGGTCCCACCAGCAGCAGCATTGAGAATATCCCGGTGCCTCAATGTCAGACCATTATAGAAGGTATCTATGATGGTAACTTGTAACATATTGTGGTTAGGGCACCGATCAATAGCTAGCTTATAACGTTCCCAAGCCTCAAAAAGAGACTCATCGGGACGTTGCCGAAAATTGCTGATATCATTTCGTAACTTGGTAACCATGGAAGGTGGAAAATATTTTGCTAAAAACTTGGTTACCATTTCATCAAAGGTAGGAATAGAATTCTTTGGGAGTCGGTCAAACCATGCAGTGGCATGATGGGTGAGAGAATAGGGGAAGAGATACAGCCAGAGGGCATCATCGGTGACACCATGCTGTTTCATGCTTTGGGTGACGGTAAGGTATTTATCAAGATGCTTGTTAGCATCGTCACCTGGTAATCCGTGAAATTGACACGAATTTTGGACTTGTTGGATCATGTGGTGCTTGAGGCCAAAGTCCGTAGCCTCAATAGTGAGTGGTGCAATAGGTCCGCCCCTCCCTTGCATGGTAGGCTGGAAAAACTCCTCCATCGTTCGGAGATCGGGAGCTGGCTCATCCCTGGGAGGGTCAGGGGGTGGTGGTGGTGGCCCATTGGCCATTTCGGTTTTTGGTTCTTCAATAACAGTACATAGCTCGGGTACATTTTTCTGATTTTTACGCTTTGTTTGTGAACGAGTGCGCATGCACTAAAAACAATTTTTCAAAACAAGATCGAGGCAAAACCACACTGAACTTAAATCCAATAATCACAAGTGAATAGCTTCTTTGAAAAAGGTACACCACTCACAGGGATATAAAGGCAAGTTTTAATCTTTTGTTTGTGAACTTATTATGTCCACACCCCCAGTTGGTAGGTGTTCTGCCTTGGTTTGCGGTGGTAAGATTTTATGTATTTATTAACAGAAAAATTGTTTTTAAGCTTATGGGTGTGTGTGCAAAAAACTTTGGGAAATATTTTTTTTGGAACTGATTCGTTAACCGAAATCGTTCTTTTAAGATTACTCGCAGGCTGGCGGGAGGGAATGAATGGATCCCTCTTCAGTTCGCAATTTAATGTCAGAACTTACCTTATACCAACTGTTTCATGTTGTAATCTTAAAGAAAACGAAGTAATTTAACTTCACAGTTTGTTTTGTTGTTTTTGATTTTTTTGGTGTTGTTAACACTTCAGGAGAAGTGTTAATGAACTTTTTGATATGATTGATGTTTTTACAAAAACTTTTTTACAAATTGTGTGAAATTTGTACAGGGAGGGTTTTGAAAACCACTAAACTTAAAACGATTTTAAAAACACGCAACAACCTCCCCGGCAGCGGCGCCAAATTTTGATTGGGGCAAAAGCAGCCAAATATTATTGACCAAGGTCAACAAGTCAAAGACAGCTCAGTTCCAATTCTCCGTGGATAGTATAGTGTGTCCCCGGGTCGTTATGTCCCAGCGAGATTGCAATGGTGTTTTAGAAAACGGTTTAGGAATGAGTGGCACTGAGGACATTAGCCAAGATGATTGGGAATTGATTATGCTACTGATATTTGGTATTAGCACAATGATATAAACAATAACAGATATACAGATATATTCACAAATTCACAACTTGGGAATCAGATTTACTGACAGAAAAGTGGGTTTTGACAAATTAAAAAACTACAGGGGGTGCAAGTGAAACTTTTTAAAACTTAAAATAAAGAGAAAATTTAAAATGAAAATGAAATTATTTAAATGGTTATTTTAATATTTAAATACTAATTAATTAATTAAAACTATTTAAAATCTAATTTAAACCTAATTTAAATTAAACTAAAAATGATAAAGATTACAAATTAACCTAAAAATTTGCAAAACTAATTTCTAAACCTTAAAATGAACTTGATCCAAACACACCTTAATGGTTGATTGATTTGTGATTTGTGAAGTAAAAAGGTGTTAGGGCTTATGAACCTGATCAACAATGACTTTTTATGATAAATTAAGTCTAAATAAGCACTTAGAAACAGGTGACAACCACAAATGCTCAAGAGTACTAATTATGCTACTTTGATTGTGAAACTAGGATTTTAAAGCAACTATGAAAATCAACAAACAAGCTACTGATTTTATGTTGTATTATCACTACTTAATACTAAATAAGCACAAAGAAACTGAATAAGCAAGGGAATAAGCAAAGCTACAGTAAAAAGATAGAAATGAGATTATGAGCTTACAATTTGCATTCCTGCTAATCACCATGAACCAAGAACCATAGAACCAATCCTAACACTCCCCTTGGAGTTCTAACCCACAGTCATCCAAAATTTACTGTGCTCCAGCTTATTCTTCAATAAAACCTGCAACTTTGACTTTGTTTGAACATTTTTTGTGTTTTTGAGTTTTAATATCTAAGCAATATTTTATGGTTTCTAAAAGCTTATTTGTGCTTTCTAGGAGCCTATATGAGCTTAAGAGTCCATAAGATCTACTAATAACAACAATACAGCTTTGATAAAAACTTGAAATAAATTGAAATTTGCACAATCTGAATTATAACTTGAAACTTGATTTTTATTAATAAGAAACTTCAAAATACACTAAAAAGAGAGATTACACTGATTTGAAACTGAATTACACAAAGATAAACTGAAAATTACCTAAACGACCTTAAAATTCTAAAATTAATCTAACACCCTGCTTCTTGGACTTCTCTGCTATTTATAGGCCACCATTAGGGTTCCCATGTTCTTCTGAATAAATCCCACATCGATTCTGAGCCCTTGGATCACTGCTAAGCCTCTAATTAAGTGCCACGTGTTTTGGCGCCAAAATAGACATTTGCAATTTGCTTCTGTTTTGCGTGGAGGGGTGGGGGAGCATTTATTGTGGAGGTGATAGTAGGTGAAGGTGGGTTGGGCAGTGGAGATATGACAGGCAAGTTGGTGATGGTGGGGTAAAACCAGGGTGGTTTCTGGGGGTGGTTTTGGGTGAGAGGGAAGGGGAAAGGTGGTTTGTTTGACCGGTTTGACCAAGGGTCAATGGTTGACCCTGGTATTATTATACGGGGTGTGGGATTTTGTGTGTTTGGGCCAAAAACAAAGGGAGGTGGGCTTTGGTGTGTTTATGGATTGGACTTGGTTTGGTGGGAATAAGTATTAAGGGTCCGGTTTTGGTTTATAATTTCACAAGGACCATTTTTGTAATATTCCAAAATTTGAGGGATGAGACTTGGCATCTTTCCAAAGTATTTCACAAGGGTGAATTTTGCCATATGAGAATATTATGAGGACCTTAGCTGATTTTTCCATTTAAATTTCCCAAGGACCAAATCTGTCAATACTTTAAACTTCAAGGACCAAATTTGTAATTTCACCAAACTTTGCAATCAAGGACCAATCCTGCCATATATGAGAAGTACAAGGACAAAATTTGTTTTTCTCAAAGTTTTAATATCCCAGGGACCATTTTTGACAATTTTCAAAGTTCAGGGACTAAACTTGACATTTTGTGAAACTTTGCACCAAAGGACTAATTATGTAACTTTTTGATTTAAAAGGACCTTTGGTGACTTTTTCAAGTTTTTAGAATAACCAGGGACTAGATTTGACAACTTTTGAAAGATGAGGGACTGAAACTGCCAATTATGCAAACTTTGTTTATTTTTCATCTGTTTTTGATTATTTTGCATCTGAAACATATAAAACACATTCCTGGGATATTTTCATTATTTTGATGCAATATTGAGTGTTTTTAGATGTTTTGGCAGCTCAGAAAAAGTAAAAATGATGAGTATTTACCACTCATCAAAAGGTATGGTGGAATTCTAAGCGTGGTCCTGAGTTTACTTGGGAACGTGAGGATCAGATGTAATTAATGTTTTTTTTTTCTGTGTGTCCATTATATGTGGTGTTTCCTACGGTTACCATTTGGTTTTTCATTTGGTTCGAGGATATCGTACCTACCTATGAGAAGTCGTTTTGATCATTGGTGTTATTGATCAGGGAGTGTATCTATTTGCGTGTATCATTGGAGTAACGGAATGTTTTCTATCGTGTGAATTCGAGTATTTAGTCGGTTCACATTTTTACGATTCTTTCTCTGTGATTTTATGGTGTGGTATTTATCCGCTTAAAAATCCATAAATTTCCTTTTGCTGTTGTGAGTGGTGACTATAGTAGTTGAAATCTCGGGACGCGATTTCCCTAAGTGGGGGACGATGTAACAACCATGGTTTTGGCAGGTCAGTTTGACTGATAGTCTTGACTCGGTTGACGTTTGTTTGGTGTATCCTAGGTGTTTGAAGTGATATAAGTGTGATATAGGTGAGTTTTAGCACTAAATCCCTTTGCGTGGTGTTGTTTTTATGAAGTGAGTAATTTTGATATTTGGGAAAATTCATTTTGATCACCTTTGTGGTGTAGAAATGACTTGTGTAGTTTTTGGTGTTTTTGTGTTTTTGTGTTTTTGCGTAACGAGTTTTCCTTCAAGTATTTGAGCGTTAGCAAGTTACGAGGAGTTTTTTTTTATGTGTTATGCTTATAAAAGAGTGTGAAAATCTATTTTTGGAAACTTTGTTTTGAAAATGATAATTTTTCGGTTTGTCGTAAAATTAAGGTTTATCGCGAAAGACATTAGGTTTCGATATGGGAATACATAAAATATGAGGTTTTGAGTGTAATAATTAAGTTTAATAAAATATATATATATATATATATATATATATATATATATATATATATATATATATATATATATATATATATATATATATATATATATATATGGTATAAAAATCGGCTAGGGAAAAAAAAGAAAAGGAAACCAAATTTGAGTCCAATTACAACACCTAATGATAAGGATTATCCATAAATAATATATAAACAAACCCCAACACCCCACAAACATTTTTTTTCGGGAGTTCTTGGTCGATCCAAAGGGGCAAGAGAAGGAGAAAAATTTAGGGTTTTATTGTTGGAGCTAAAATCAAGAACAAGGTATAATTTTCGATACTTGTATTCACTTAATTGTGTAATTATTAAATAGATTCATGTAATATTAATTATGATGGATCTAGGGTTTGTAAGTTTCTGTAAATTAATTAATTAAAACATGTTGGGATCAATTAATGATTGTATTATGATGTTTGGTTAAGAGAATTGAGCGTAAAACATGCTAGTTACTGAGTTAGGGTTTGGATAGAAAATTATGGCTGTAAAGATGTGAGTGTAAATAACAGATGGTGATGAGTTAAGTCACGCATTTTAGATCTAAATTGAAGTTTAATGAAAGAGCTTTCCAAAAAGTCCAGCCACTATTGATTTTAAGGTAGGGAAGTTGGTCTTTTGATTTTTCTTTGTTAAGGTGTCAAAGCTGTCAAACCGGGACAGATTTTGGGTAAAAGTTTGAGGGCATTTTGTGGTTGTAAAAGTGGTATTTTGACTAGGCCTTCTGGAATAGTTAAGTATTAGGTTATATTAGACTACCACGAAAAGGATTCGCGATAAAAACTTGTGAAAGTATTTTATGTAAATCAAAACTTTTTGGTGTGCGTTCAGATCCGAATTTGAGTAGTTGACAAGTTTGATTTTCTTTTGAGTATTTGTGTATGTTATTGGTCCATCGCCTTCTGGGGTTAGCTTCTATGCTTATGAGAGACCATGGTGAATTTTTGGTGTGAGTTGTTGAGCTTTATTTGTCGTGATTTTATGTGGGCGAATGTACCCAAAAATGCTGCGTTTCCTTATTTTAAGAGTGCAAGGGATTTAGTGAGTATTAAGTTATGATAGTGGTTAGTATGGTGTCTAGGAGATCCATGGTGGGTCATATGAGTCTTAGACATCCATCATATGAGTATTACATGGGTTATAGCTTATAGCTTGACCGTGTGTAACGTAAACTTGTTTGTGTTGTATAGATTGTGATTTGTGTTTGTTGGAAGCTACAAAGTTGAGGTGAGTTCATAGTCCCACTTTTATATTGTTTTTAAACTTGGGATGGAAATGATGCTTGTGTTAAAGTTACTGTGATTATGTGTTTTAAATGCATGGACTTGCAAGTGTTATTATATATGTTTGCATGCTAAGTGATTATTGCGTGATGAAAACTGTGTGGGAATCGAGGGTAGAACTGTACCTGAGATGAGAAGGGTAGAACTGTACCCAAGTGGTGAAATTTGTGTGGGAATTCAATTGGGAGGATGTTTATCCTATTGCTCGCGCATTGCGACTCAATTGATGAAAGAATTGGATCGGTGGACACGTTCCGTCCTAACTAATTAGATCGGAGGACACGTTCCGTCCTAACTAAATGGATCGGGGCACGTTCTGTCCCATTGGTTGTTTTTAATTGTGTGATTGTGTGTTTACGTGTATAATAACTTGTCTTGCTGTCATGCTATGTGGTATAATCACAGTTAACCGGTTGCCTACGGTGTGTGTGTGTCTAAACCTAAGAATCTCACCAACATTATGTTGACATTTTAAGCATCATTTTCAGGTGAGCATTCTAAGGCTATGATAGAAGGAGGTGTTTAGACGAGACCTTAGTTGCATTGGAAGTAGTTTATCTGAGTGTTTGGAGTTTATCATGTTGTTTTCTTTCGGGTATTGTTATGACACTTTGTGTCTATACTTTGCCATTTATATTGCATGTAGTTATTCTCTATATAGACACCATGTGTTGTGATGATATCCATGAAGTTACACCCGCGCGTTTCCGCCGTGGCGGGGTGTGACATGAAACAATGTCCAGCACTCCAGATACAAGCACATTGACATTCGACATCACTTCATCAGGGAACAAGTCGAGAAGGGGATTGTGGAACTTTACTTCGTAAGGACTGAGTTCCAGCTTGCTGATATCTTAACCAAAGCACTTCCTAGGGAACGGTTTCAATTCATTGTCCCTCGTCTTGGAATGAAGAGTCTCACACCTGAGGATCTCAAAAGTCTTCATGAAGATCAGGAGGAGTAAAAGGGTTGCTTCACATATCCTTTGTACATAGTTTATATCAAAAAGAAAATAGAAAAATATAAAACCTACAAAAAACCATAAAAATCTGAAAAATCATAAAACCCAAAAATATTCTTCTCACGACATGTCTCATATGTAATCAATATTATGTACGATTCTAGAAATGCCATTCAATAATGGCACGAAGTCATACATATGCTGGAACATTTTGTTTCCCAAAAACTCCTTCAAAATGGTTTGCTATTACTTCAGATATTGGGGAAAGTTCGTCGCCAAAAAAGACGACTGTTCCTAACAAAGGCATGAATTACTTTATATTCGTGCCTTTCCGATCTGATGTACGCTTAAGTGCATCATTTCTGGTAAAAGAAGAGAAGTCTTCTTTACATCTCAAATACTTTTCCTTCAATGATTCTTCGGGAAAGTATTTTCTCCAAACTTGGTGGTACCATGGTTTTTGAAGATCAAACAAAACTTGAAACTTTGTTTAAAAACTTTTCCACTCAATAGATGATAACTGACTAATCCTTTTTGCAAAATGATAAATTAAACATGCGTCATCGATTGAGGGGGAGAATGATTTCAAAAACCATATATCATCAAAACAAGATATTTGTGCATACATATTGTGTATTAAGTGTGATTGTTATGTATTAGTATATGAACTTTTCATGAGTTTCCCGTTAAAGTCTAAATTATTTTTAAACTCATCATTTCTAACACATAACACACTCCCTCAAAGATTGAGGGGGAGCTAATGTCTCATCTCAAAATCAGTTATTCTTAAATCTGACACATCTTTCCCCCCAAAATCTTTAAACTCATTTAAATCACTTGGGATCACAAATCTCAATTGGTTTGAAATTTTTGATCGGGGGAGAAAATGTGATTTAAACATGAAAAACTGATTAAATGTGATGTTTTGAATCTAAATGTATGCTCTCCCCTATGTGCTAAACTCTTTTGTATATCAATGTACATATTAAGGGGGAGCAAATGCCTTGTGAAAATGGATCCTTGCATCTTATGAGATCGAGACTCAGACTTAACCGATGAATTGACAAAACAAAAACCGTCATCAATCGAAAGGACTTGTCCTGGATGGGTAATAATTTCAAGCTGGTCTAACCAGTGATGTAAGCGTGTCTCAAAAAGGACTTGTCTTAGTAGAATGTACCGTTTCGAGAAACCTTTGGTGAATCTGATCGGGCCGGGTAATAACTTCAAGCTAGTCTAACTAGTGATGTAAGCGTGTCTCGAATGCCCGTTCATGTTCACTTAAGGTAGATCAATTCAAAAAGTGCAACTCTTCCCAACATGTGCAAATTTTCAAATCAAATCATATGAGCACATGTTAAGGGGGAGCATTTGAAAATGACAAAACTCTCAATGTGTTAACAAAATATGTTTCTCAATCATAAACACGTCGAGAGAATTTTCAATGATTTGGTAAATGGCAACATAGGATAGTCATGAAGTTATAAGGTGGCTAAGGTTAGGAAAACCGACCTATGATCTGCCAGAGCCGGAGAGATCTACCCATGGACAATACCAAATAGATAGTATTAGAAAGTTCGTAGGTATGATTATGAAAAAAAAGGAGAAATGTGAGAATGGAGAAAGAAGGGATTGAAGAATTAAAAAGGAATGAAATGAGAAAGGGTGAAAAGAAATAGCCCTCCAATTATTCAACCTTAGGGCAGAAACCGGGTTCAATTCATAATCTACTGATGGTTGCTAAGGCGACATCGGTATTGAATACAAGACGTCATGTACCCAGTGACGCACTGCACTAAGCCTTCTAGCCACTCAAGTTCTCTTAAAAGAACTTGTTTCATTCTCATGGGGAACTAGTGTAATCTATCAACTTATCTCTTAGAGATGATTGATATTGAAGCAGGAGACCTCTCCCTAATCTCCGCATAGGAAAACCAAATGCACTTATTGAGTCTAGAGCCTCGAGATGCATACAAAGATCTCATAGGAACATGTGCTACTTCTACCTTGGTTGTTCAACATTAAGGACACCAGTGGTAAACTTATGAGCCCTACGCAGATCTTAGCAATCTGCCAGAACATTTATGTGGGAAGTTACTATTGTAATTCCAAGTGATTGAATGGAAATTCCTGCCAGGGTCAACATCAAGCAGCCCTGAAAGCAGGTCACTTAGGTAATTCTTTGTGAATTACGCTTAGTGGTCGCGATGGTTACAAACGGTCAACAGTCGTGGAGTGATCTCCAGCGACTCACCCAATTGTTGATCTACTTAGGTAGTTCGTGTAAATCCTTTCAGGGTTTGCCAATTAAGAACGGTCTTGGTAAGGGTTAGAAGGAGTCTTCACACTATGTTGTTGACGATCTCTAATTCCAAACCTATAAGTACCGGATGATTTGTTGCTAACTGTTTGCTAGCAGGAATTTCTGATGGTTGCAGTTGATTGCTGAAAAGATGCTGATCAATCAACACATGCTCACACTTCGACATCACATTCTAAGAAATCATGATTATTGATTGGGCCTCATTTATGCTTCCACAACTCTGATGCAGAAGATCATGATCCTGAAAAGTGTGAGCATGCCAACACAAAGATGCTCTTATCACATGGAGACGTTACTACTCAAAGATGACTTTCAGACACTCATTTGGATGATGAACTTGAAGCTATTTCCAAAGATCCTTCATCCCATTGAACAAGTCATCTAGAGTCTACCACTTAAAGCACAAAGATCTAAACAATGAAGAATCAAAAGGTTATGAGCTACAAAGATGTCTTCAAAGACTTGAATGCTATGATTCAATATTTATTTTTCGGGGTAACCTCCCTTAGGGGGAGATTGTTAGGAATACGTTTATTCATATGAAGACTCAGTCACCCCTAGTATAGTTTAGCATGTTGTAGCTCGTAGTATTTATCATATTAGTTAGAACGTAGTTTATTGTTAGTTAGTATTTGTGGAGTCGGATCGGGTCTTTACCCACTATCAGCCCGCTCCACAGCCCGTTTCAAAGGGCGTTTTATTGTAACTATAAATACCCCTTCCCTAGCTTGGAAGGGGTTGGACCTTCATTCACAATCTAATACATTACTGGTTCTCTCAAGGCTCCAACTCTTTCTCTCTCTAACTTCTCACTAGAAATTCTCACATAAAATCATCCTAAACACAAAACCATCCATGTTCTTATATTAGAGTATACTACAGTCCGGTCCGGTTTTCACCCGATGCTCAGCCCTAAATAGGCCCCCCGTGCATGGTTTCAGCGTTTTGCTACCCGCCGGTAAAAGATCGCCGGGAGTCTTTTTTTTCAATACAGGAAAAATGAGCCCTAAAAAGAAGGCCAGGGATGAAGAGCAGCCCATTTTGATCAATATGTTAGATTGGCCCTGCGCCTCTATAGAGCCCGCAACTTGTGCCATTGCCCTACTAAAGTACCAAAGGTGCGCTCAGCCCGGTGACTAAGAAATAGGTTTGCGCTTGAATTTAAGTGATGAGGTTTTTCGAGGGAAGTATGGCTCTTATTGACTAAAAGGTCCCACTGATATGACCATAGGTGAAATCCAACCCCCTCTCTGTTCCTTTCTTGACCCTTTCCTTCGCTACTAGGACAGTCGCTAGCTTGCTTCATTATATTCTATAAGCTCCCCCCCCCCCAATCCCAATCTCTTGATTGAGAATAGCGTAGGTGAGAGAGGTTCTACCCGATACAACTGGCTATCCCTTTCCCCTCTATTGATACAAACTAGCAATCTCGTAGGGAAAGGAATTGCGCGTGTGGATGACTTATAGCCCGGATTCTAACTGAGAGTTTTTTCTTTTGGGCAGATGTTCACCGTTGGATCTCGCCAATACAGCCCCCTATAGTTTTCATTACAGAGATATCTTTTTTTTCATTCTTCCAAGGTATTTTTTGGGTAATCTGCTCCTATACTGCAAATAGTACAAGCCCTCGAGCCTCCTTTACGCCGCTTTCCTAATAGAAGCCGTCGGTTTGACCCCGAAGGCCGAATAGCTATTGTGGAAAACTAGAAGGGGGTTGAATAGTTTACCGCTTTTTAACTTGTTAATCTTAGAAAAGCTTTACGTGTAATCAACGAACCTAACTAATTAACAATAATTAATATGCAAGTATAAAGAAAGAAACGATCAAACCACAACATGATTGTTTATCGTGGTTTGGCTACAAGGACTCTTTTTCCTTGCCCTACTCCATGCCTCGAGTTTCCAACTCGAGAGTTTCAAGCACTAGTCAAGAAGCTCCTTTCATCGGTGGAGAAAACCTTACAAACGTCGTTTACACTTTATCCGATACAAAGCTAAATACCGGGTCCTAGTTCAAGGTAGAACCAACCTAACGTCGCCTATCCACTATTTCCGACACTAAGCTATATGTCAAGTTCTTTTACAAGGGTACAACCACTCCTGTCACACTTTGTATTTTAAGGCCTAAACTACTAACCGATCACTTGTATACAAGATACAAATGAGGTATAAACTATAAGAGTTTACACAATACAAAGCTAACAAGTCTTGCAACGTTGAGTTGAAACTTGTAACTTCTCGGATGAACTTGTGAACTTCTTAGCTACAAAAGAGAATCACATAAGTGAGTTGCTACTGAGTTGGATAAGAGTATTGAGAGTATGTATTCTATAGCTAAAAGTGATGAGAGATTTCTTGCAAATGGCTTGGTATTTATTGCCAACCAAACCTGCAGACTGGCGGATCCGGCGGAACCAAAACAAGGGTTCCGACCTTGTACCCCCAGGGTTCCGCCAGGTCTGACAGTCAAAGACCACAAGAAATTTTTCCATATCTAGCAATGTCACATCATGATTCTATAAGTCCACACTCAATAGTTTGAGTGAGAATCCATCTAGGATGTGTAAGAGATCTTATGTAAAGTCACATCCTAGATTTAGTAACCTTACAATAAATGCTTATGATGCATGCCATGATGTCATGTTACATTTTCTATATTAGGAAATATAACAATGTTTATGTTTTATATGAAATGTAAAGTCTAGTTATACAAGACTAAAACTAAAATCAGGTTTTACTCAAAACTAAAGTTTATACTTTGTCGTTAACAAAACTTAGCAAATATCATAAAATATAAATAACGTTTTTAGGTGATATTTGTATTAACAATCTCCCCCTTTTTGTTGATGATAAAACATAAACTTTATTTTTAAGTAAATCACTAATTCTTATGTTAAATCTATGAAAGTTTGTATTTAAACTTATTTTACTTAATTGATGAAAATCATTTTAAGTTTGTAAGTTTAAATATATTTTCTCCCCCTTTTTGTCAAAAAAAAAAAAGAAGAGTTACATAGCGGAATAATGCGAATGCTCCCCCTTGGACAATACTCCCCCTAAATGGAGTGCCAAGAAAGGATTCATGTATTTTGAACCTACAAAAAAATTAGTTGACGATAATTACACATGATAAATCATGTAGCCATAACATAAAATGAGAATATAAGCAATCACACTCTCAACCAATATATGATCAACCAACAATGCAAACAAGATAGTAGAAAAGATGTCATTTCAAGTAAAATTTGACTTTGTAAAAGTCAAAGACTAGAGATGAAAACTTCCATCCTACTTTTAGAAATATAAAGGTGAAAAGGTAACTTAGAAGAGAAAAAGTCCTATGTCTATAAAAAGACCAACATTGTCTTTGATGAGAAACATCCTCCTAAGTTAAGGTCTATGGTTGGTGAGGATGAAAAAAAGTGTTTAGACTATTGATAATGTGTTGGATGACAAAGCGGGTTTCATCTTGAACTTGATTAAGCATGGATTTTATGCTTTCAAAAATTTGGATTGCTCGCTCACATTGCGTACAACCATGATGATGATTAGGTAGGACTGGATTTGTGGTTGATTGTGGTGGTGGTGGAATACTAGTTGGTTGTTGGTTTGTGTTAGGTGGGTCATTCCATAAGGATTCCTTTATTTCCTCAAATGAAGAAAAAACGTTTCAAAGTGTTGTGATTGAGGTTTTTGAGGTGATAGTTGGGTTTGAGGTTGATTGTTTTTTTGGAAAATATGTTCTTCATGTGGAGGACCATGGGTGTTGTTGTGAATGGGATGTACCAAAATTGGTTGTGGTTGTAGTGGTGATTTTGTTTTGAATGGTTGAGATGATGGAGATTCAAGTGGTTGTGGTTCTATTGTTGGTGGATTTAGCGATCTTGGAGGAAGATTTTCCAAGCCTTCAAGAAATGAAAGTGGTGATTATGGTGTCGTACCAAAAAGTTCCATGGGTTCACTCTTGGGTGATTTTGGAGGTGATGGTGATTTTGATGGTTGAGTTGGTGCCGATGTTGATGTTGGATCAATTGGTGATTTTGTTGGTGGTGAAGTGATTGTGACACTTGGTGATCTATGAGATGATGTAGGAGTTACAAGGTAAAGAAAATTTTCTCTATGAATTGGTGATGAGATGATGAGGGGTGTTTCATCCGAAGATGATGAACTTAAGTTGATTTTGGTGTTGAAGCAACAAGGTTTGACACTAATCCTAGCGGTTCTTCTAGTGGGTCGAGTTGGTGGTGATAAGTGGTTTGACTTAGTCATGGTGAAACAAGAATGTTAATAAGATGACAAAGATGTAAGAGAATGATGGTGAGATGTGAGTACAAACTATCCAAGATGAACTAATTTATAGAGTTGGAGAGTTTCGAAACGTGTGTTTGGATTTGATGTTCTTCCATTCAAAGATGAAGGTTTGTAATTATTTGGAAGGGCTATGAATGTTGTCACTTCGCTAGAAGTCAGCCCAATGAGGTTTGATGGAGTAAGATGACCAAGATATACACTAAATGCTATTTGGTCATGTCAAATGATTTAGTTTAGATATTCCACGAATTTCAAGGAACCTTTCAAAGGGTTCTTTCCTTGTGTAGAAGGGTTCCTTGGGTAAAGTATGTTTGAATTTGAATTTTGGCGGGAAATGGCTTCCTATTAGTTTTAATGGGTGAAACTGATGCTAATATGTTTATTGGAAGTTAGAGAAGATGTTTCTCACTAAAGAAAAGGACTTGGTGTTTGAGAACGTGTAAAATAAAATAAAATAAAAATTTGCATGTGACTTGACGGAACCCAACGCATACACGGGCGGAACCCTGTTTTGGGTTCCGTCTGGTCCGTTGGGCCAAAACTGGGTTACCCAGAAAAATGCACTGGCGGAACCCTGTTTTTTGTTCCGCCAGTTCCGCCAAGTCACAAAAACGAGACAGAACAGGTGTACGGGGGTCGAGACGAAATCCAAATTTTCCGAAAAATCTTGGAACATAAAATTTAAGGTATAACTGATTAGGAAATGCAAAAAATGGATTCAGAAACATTCTTACCGTTATACTTTGACCGGGGGCTAATGAAATTCACTATACTAAGTGAAATTTTCCATGTACTTGAACATTTGGCATCATATAAAATGTTGTCATCCTGCATAAATGTTAAGCCAATACATTGTACAAAGATAATACTAGAATACGGAAATGTTTAGGACCATAAACCATCACAATTCTCATAATTTAACGACTACATAGTTATAAGACATAGTAAATCCAAACGCTCCTTATGCAACTATCTCAAAAGCGATCCATCTTCTTCTTGGGCTTTCCAAGATACCTTCCAATGCATTTCCACGTTCCTTTTGTTTGCTTGAGTTCTTCGGATTTATTTTTAATAGAGGGAAGTTCTTTGAGGTAGTCAAGTGGGGCTAGCCTAGAGTTAGGAAGACCATCATCATCACTCATTGATGAAGATGAAGATGAAGGTGACGGATAGCGAAGACGTTTTCCTTTGGTCTTAGATACTCTCTTACCACTAAGAGGGAAAAAGATGTGAGGAACTAGAGAGTAGTCAAGGCGAATTCCTTTGTCATTGGGTGGAATTGGTGAGATGGCTCTAAAGAGACGGGTGAGTAGCCTTCCATTCGGAAGAGCGGTTTTTCCACCCAAGGGTATGTCGGCCATTCTTCTAGCCATGTAATAAGCCAAGTTGAAGGGTTGTCTAATGGAGATACTATAGAGCGTGTAACAAAGACATGTGTTCACATGATCTCTATTTCCGACAGAACATATGACGTTAGCTCTAAGAACTTCTTCCCACTTCCTAAATTGAGGTTTAAGTTCATTAAGTTCCATTCCAAATGGGTCTTTGTTCACTTCACTTCCCGAATGATTTTTCCTACTGTTGGAGGTTCTTACGAAGAGATGGTCACGAAGTGCTTCTTTACTAATAAGAAGAGAGGCATAAACGGGATTGCAATTAATGGAGTCAAGACTTGTTAGGTGCCACTTATCCGTGTAGAGACTGTTAGGTCACCATTATGTAAACACAAGTATGATTATGTAAGAAATGAGATGAGAATGAGAGTGGGATGATTATGAGAAATTTGAGAATATGAATTGCAAGAGTTTCCTTAATGTTTTCAAATAACCAACCAAGTATTACATAGACCTAAGGCTTCTATTTATAGGGAAGGAGCTAGGGCAACACTCCCTCTCCTTCCTTTCATAAATTTCGTATGGGCTTAAAGCCCATGGACTATTATACTTAAGCCTAGTAAACTTGTAACATTACATTAGTGTAAGTAATAAATAACTTAAGCAACCTATTATTACAAATGACCGAGACTTGACAAAATAGTAAAACTTTGGTTCCAACAATCTCCCCCTAAGGGTCGGTCATCATGGTTGCTTGACGTCTTCATCTTAATCTTTGACTTTCATAGCTTTAGACGTCTTCAGAAATGATTAGAATAATGATGGATATACTTTGCTCGTTGTCTTTGTTCTTTGATGATGTAGTAGTGATTGTGTTATGAAGTAATCTGCCGTTTGTCACTCCTGCGTCTGTGGTAGTTGTCTGCCATTCCAACATGCTCATACATCTTTTGAATTCTGACTTATACATGCACGTAGTCCCTTTCTTTCACTTAAGATCTTTGGTCTTTATACTTTGTAGATTCTTCTTTTTGGTGTAGAATCTTACTTTGAACTTTGTGTTGCTTTGATCTTTGAGGGAGTTTTTTATGATTGCAAGATGCATGTATGAGCATGTGGAATCCGTCATCATGGAAGTGAGGTACCTGCGAGTAGACAGTTAGCAATAAATCACCGGTACTTACGGATAAGGAATTAGAGCTCATCAACAGCATATTGTGAAGACTCCTTCTAATCCTTATCCAGGCCGTTCCCATATCAGATACTCCCGAAGGAGCTTACGAGACCTACTAGGTAGCTCAATGACTGGGTGAGTCGCTGGGGATCACTCCACGACTGTAGACCGTAATGGAACCACCGCAAACACTAAGCGTAACCCTTGTGGGGTTACCGAAGTGACCTGCTGTCAGGGCCGTTTGATGTTGACCCTGGCAGGATTTCCGTTCAATCATTGAGAAGTACTTACGTAATCCTCTCATAAACGTTCTCGGCAGATTGCTAAGATCTGCGAAGGACTCGATAGTTTACAACTGATGCCCATTGATGTAGAACACCAGTTGCAGAAATACTAAGTGTTCCTAAGAGATCTTTGATGTATCTCATGGCTCTAGACTCTATAAGTGCACACCTAGGTTTCCTATGCGGAGACTGGGGAGGTGTCTCCTGCTTCAATATCAACCATCTCTAAGAGATAGGTCAATAGGTTACGCGGGTTCCCCGTGAGAATGAAACAAGCTCTTTTAAGAGAACTTGAGTGGTTAAGAAGGTTTAGTGCATTGCGTCACTGGGTCCATGACGGCTTAATCTTCAATACCGGTGTTGTCTTTAGCAACAGCCAGTAGCATATGTATTGAACCCGGTGTCTGCCCTAAGGTTGAATCATATGGAGGGCTATTTCTTTTCACCCATTTCTTTACATTTTTTTTTTAATTCTTCAACTCCTTCTTTCCCTTTCATTCTTTTCTCCTTTTTTCGTATCATACCTAAGGACTTCTAATTCTAACTATGGGAGATGTCCTTGGGTAGATCCCTCCGGCTCTGGCGGATCATAGGACGGATATTCCTATCTTAATCACCTTATAACTCCGACATTAGCCAAGAAACCTTTGATTGAAAATCTCTCAAAGTGTTTGTGATAATCAAATATTTTGGTTAACACTTTGAGAGTTTTGTGTACACTTTTGAAGGGCTCCCCCTGCACATGTGCTCATACGTGTTTAAATAAATTTGCACATGCGGGAGGAGCAAGCACTTTTGAATTGATCCACTTTCCGTGAACAAGACCGATTCGAGACACGCTTACATCACTAGTTAAACTAGCTTGAAATTATTACCCGGCCTGATCAAGTCCACAGAAAGTTTCTCGAGATGGTACTTTTCTACTAAGACATATCCTTTTCGAGACACGCTTACGTGGTTAGTTAAAGAGATACATAGTCAGCTTTTAGGTGACTACTAGCTCTAGTAACTAACTTGATGTTATTACCCGTCGAGGATAAGTCCTTTCGATGTTACTAACTTGTATTATCTCGTCAATTCCTGGGTTAATACTGAGTCTAGCTCGCACATGATACAACTTAAAGCTTTGACTTCGTATGTTTTAATTACTTTTTCATTTTCTCCCCCTCAAAAATAGCATACAAAATGGTGTTTTTGACAAACTTTAAGATTAAAATATGCCTTTTGAGTCTTACGGGGAGATTCACCAAGAACTTTTTGATTTTGAGCAAAGTATTTTTTTGTTTTGACAAGTGCTCCCCCTCAACAAGTGATTAGGTCTTATTGAGGTGAAATACTTGTCCTTTTGAGCAGAATTATGAAAAATCATAAATGTTTGATTAATTCTACTCAAAAGTAAGAAGCCTTCGCTCCTTATGTTTAGGATTGAGGCACTGAAGCGTACCTCAGGGTCCTTTCTTTACAAGATCGGGTTGTACACTGATATGTGTGCACAAACCATTGTGAAATTCAATCAAATGAAACAATTTGATATTGAAAAATTAACCAAATGTACCAAGTTACTCTTCGGCCGGTAGTGGAGCATCGAAGTTAGTGAACTGAGGTTCTGGTCTTTCGAAGAGTCGGATAGGAAACGAAGGTCTGACACCAATGTAGCTTTCCAGACGTCTGATTTGTTCCCGTCGAAATAACCTTTCTTTAATCTTTAAGACAAAGTTACGGACTTGTCTTCTTGAGCTGGATTTCCATCGAGGTTGTTCCCCTTTAGCTATCTTACGGCGATCATCGTTCAATCTTTTGACAAGCCCATCACGAACTGATTTGAGAGTAACATCACAGAATTTGTGTACCTCATCGAACCTCATGAAGCTTTGTAGCTTTTTGCTGTTGATGTAGGTGAAACCAAACGGTTCTTGGATGAGAGTAAACTGTGGTGTTTGATAGAGACCATCAAAGTAGAATTGTGGCTTTGTCAAATTGATCTTCTGTTGGTAACTTTCCACTCCAAGCTGAAGATCTTCCACTCTTTCTTGAACAATCAGTCGTCGGATGTAAAGAAGTAGCGATGCCATGAAGTTGTACTGAACGTCTCTATCGAATCCGCGCATTCTACTCTGAACCTTTTCAAGATACATATCTTCTATGTCATTGAGATAAAGGTTTGGAAAGTTTGCTTCGGAGAACTTGTACTTCTTTTCATCTTGTCGTTTAACAATAATTTCACGCATGAATAAGTAGTTAAACCGTTTTGACTGTTGAATCTCCAAGATAGCGATGATCTTAGATTTCTGCTTCACATTTTCCAATGATGTTTCTCCTAATCTGCTGGTATAACCGAGACGACGACGATCTGGCCAATGTTGAATTCCATGTAGAGCATCTCTGTCGTAAGCTACGATGGAGTTGCTGAAAATACGAGTGGTTTCTTCAATGGCTGGAATTTCGTATCTAGCGGCTGGTACTGAGATTGTGAGTGAGGAAGCATATTTCTTCTTGGATGTTTCCTGAGTGAGC
The DNA here is from genome assembly GCA_030686995.1 of Artemisia argyi. Lineage (NCBI taxonomy): Eukaryota > Viridiplantae > Streptophyta > Magnoliopsida > Asterales > Asteraceae > Artemisia > Artemisia argyi. Next base: position 279 of record JARVZY010011632.1, on the reverse strand, counting down.
TGGATGTTACGAAGATCTTTGTTGAAGAAGAAGCTGTAAGGTATCTTGGGTTTGTCTGGAAATCCTTTCAAAGGTAATGGTTTGGTCCAGTCAGTGAAGTAAGGTTTTTCATGATTCTTGGAACTGAGATCGATATTCACTTCAGGATTTAACCAGTCAAAGTCGGCAGACATTGCACTAGCTATATTCTGCATGTGATATTCGTATTCGACTTTGTTTCCAGATCTTTTCTTGAGAAATTCTTGCGCATCCTTATTGATTCTTCTGAGCTCTGCCTTT